>WEKY01015172.1:70419-108864 GCA_013390045.1 Picathartes gymnocephalus
CACGCGCTACAGGCCGGGTGTCACATGACAACGACTTCCGCTTCCCGGGAGCGGCCATGACACCTACCGTGGCACAGGAGGCCGCCATGACACCTACCGAGGCATAGGAAGCGGCCATGACACCTACCGAGGCACAGGAAGCCGCCATGACACCTACCGAGGCATAGGAAGCCGCCATGACACCTACCGAGGCAGCAGCTCCTCCAGGGGTTTGTGGTGGGGGGAGATGGGGATGGTCCAGGGGATCCCCGCGGTGGCCCCAGGACTGCCCTGTCCCTGACGCCTTGGTTTTGGCGCAGCAGAGTGGTTGAGGAGCTGTCGCTGCCCGGGGATGTGCCTGTGGAGGTGCCCATGATGGATGTCAGCAGTGCTGGTGGGGCTGGGACCACCGCTCTCCCCATTCTGCTGGTGCCACTGGGTTCCCCCAAGTGTGGGAACGCTGCTGAGACCCTCCAGGCTGTCCTCAGAGCCTTCAGAATTCTTTGAGAAGCTTCTCTTTGGAGCTTGAACATCAACTCTGTGTCACCTTGGTTGTGGGGGCAGCAGAAGGGCTGGGGGTACGCTGCTGCTCCTCGTCCTGGGAGTTTGTCACTCTCAAGGACGTCCTGGGAGGAACTGAGGCCTCTTTCTCAGCGATGTGGGGCACCTGGGACAGCTCTGGCTGTTAACTGGAGGCAAAGATCCCCTCACTAATGGGTGTTTGTCTGCCAGGATTGATGTGGGGCAGGAAGGCAAAAAACTCACCAGCTTCTAAAAACAGCTTTATTCCAACCCCCAGCGCAGCTGAGGAGCCCTGCTCCTCCTCACAGCCCGTCCAAACACCTCCTGCTGCCGAGGGACAGGGCCTGGCCAGCCCTATCTGTAGGAATTGGCCTTGTGTTTTGGCAGAAAGGTGAAGCTGGGCGGGACAGGGCCCAGGAGCAGCTCACTGCGGGAAAGAATCAATTATAGAATTAATCCAGAGACCTGAAATTCCATCCAGTGCCACCCCCTGCCATGGGCAGGGACACCTCCCACATTCCCAGGCTGCTCCAAGCCCCGTCCAGCCTGGCCTTGGGCACTGGCAGGGAAGAAAGACCCTGACAAAACCACACCCAAGGAGGGGTCGGTGTTCATTCCCCAGCTGTCACACGACCCCGTGGCTCTACAGGGGCTCTGCCGTGTCCCTTCTTAGCAATTTGAATGAAATTTGATGCTTCACTACCTTATTTTGATCCAATCCTCCACGTTTTGGCTGGCCATGAGGGTTTCCAGGTAGTCCCTCCCCAGGTAATAGGGGGGCCGCTCATTGATTCTCTGAGGTAGATGTTCCAATAACCCAACTGGAATGTACCTGCAATGAAATGAAGTGAGTGCTGGGGTTTAATTAATTGTTTAAAGGTCCTCCTGGCTGGGCAGAGTTACCTGCACAGGAAGGAGAGCCATTCCAGCAGGAATTTCCTGGTTTTCTCCACTCCCTGAGTATCCGACCCCCAGTGCTCGAGGCCGTAGTTGGTGAAGTCCTTGAGGATGTCAAATCTCTCACTGGAGGAGATATCCCAATGTCTCTGCTCCTTGATTTCCGTGAAAAGCCAGGGCTTGATGAGTGCCCCTCTGCAGCCAAAAAAAAAAAAAGAAAAAAAAAAAAAAGGGATTGTTATTCCCATCACTGATGATCCTGAAGATTTGAGACAATTTCCAGCCATGGTTTCCCAGCCAATTCTGCTTTAAATCTTCTTTTCCATTCCAACAAGAAACTGCTGGAAGTTCAAATTGATTTTACCCATTTTCAGAGTGGTTTCACTGAAAGGAAAATCTCATGTTTTGGGTTTGTTTAGGGATTTTTTTAATACTTTTTTTTTTTTTTTTTACTCTTGAACCACCAGAGCTCAGGAGTGAAGGGAAACACAGGCACTTGCCTTGCAATCATGATTCCAGAAACTCCCATCTGCATGGCTCGATTTGCATCTTCATAGGACAAAATATCCCCATTTCCTGCCCGGAAAGGAGGGAGAAGCCAGAGGTCAAAGTGATCCGTGAGGACAAGTCAAAGTGAGCTAATCCAGGCATGGGATAAAATTCAGAATGGACACACTGTCCAAGAGCCAGATGGTCCAAAGAGGCTCCTGGTTTGGATTCCCAGGGATGTTTCTGATGGATGTTCCCTTACAAGGAAAAAAAGGAACCTTCTCCTCTCTTCTCCTTCGCTCCCAGCTCTTTTCCCTGAAGGTTTAAGGATTCTGTGCCACAGGGGCAAGAAAACACCTGGCAAACCCCAAGTGATTCGTGTCCCTTCCCTCCAGCAGCACATCAGCAGCACCAGGGACGCTCCAACCTTTTCCCCGTGCTGAATATCCTTGGGAAGCTGGTTTTTTGTCCTGTTTTTGGAGGAATTGGACAGGAAAGGAGCGACAAAGGAAGGCCCACGTACCAAAGAGAGGCATGGGGCTGGCGAGGCGGGCGCACGCGGAGATGTATTCCCAGTCTGCGCTGCGGGTGTACCTCTGCTCCCGGGACCTGCCGTGCAGCTGTGGAGACATCCAGGGACACCTCGCTGGCCAGGCAGGGGGGGACAGGGGGCAGTGACACCGGGATGGGGCAGGGAGCCTCGGGATGGACCTCGGGATGGACCTCGGGATCCATGGGTGCTGACAGAGCTGGGTGAGGGATCCCTTGGGATCTACCCCTGGATCTACCTCTGGATTTACGGCCAGGGGTGCTGAGGAAGGGCTGGCTGAAGGGTTTGGGTGATGTTTGGGCTGTGGGTGAGCCACAGCAAGAAGCAGCTCTCCCCAGGGAATGCACCGTGGGCAGGAACTAATGCCCACACAAAGCTGATCCCACATTCCCCAGTCCTGACCCATGGAAACTTCTGCTCCAGAGCATTGCAGGAACCACCTCTGGCTGCCCCTGGATCCCTGGAAGTGTCCAAGGATAGGCTGGACAGGGCTTTGGAGCAGCCTGGGAGAGTGGAAGGTTGCCATGGCAGGGAGTAGAATGGGATCAGCACTCTGGGATTCCATGACCATGGACCCCAGGCTCAGGAGCAGGTAGGAAAACACCCTCTGCACCTGAATTTTCCTCTTTTCTTAGCAGGGGACACTAAAAGGCAGGGGAAGGTCACCCCCAGCTGGTCTCCAGGCAGAATTCCCCAGCCACCAACCCCACACATCTGTCCCCAGTACCGTGACCATGGACGCTCCCCACTCCCGGATCCTGGGGATGATTTTGTGAGCCACGTTAACCTTTTCCTGCACCCCAGTCCGGATCTTCACTGTCAGTGGCACATCCAGCACCTGCAGAGGTGGGAAATGAGGCCAGGCCAGACTGGGCTCCGTCAGCTCAGCTCCAGGTGCTCCAACTCACCGAGTTCATCCCACGGACGATCTGCTCAAATTTGTTGGAGCGAGTCATCAGAGCACAGCCTCCTCCCTGAGGGACAAAACATGCCACAGTCAGGACTTTCCCCTCCCTCACACAGTGGAGAGTGCTTGGAGTTGGCTCAGGAAAGACCTGGAGCATCTCAAAGCTTGGAGAAAGTGGATTCCTCAACAAAAAAACCCCAGAGTGCTTTTCCCACCCAAATCCTGCTCCTTGAGCAGCTTATGCCCCTTCTCAGTGAGATCTACTGCCCATAAATGAACTGGGAGCATGGATCAGACTGGCAGGAGATCAGGGGATGAGGGAAAAGACAAGGATTCCTGGAAAGAAAATGCACCACAGAACCTCTCACCTTCTTGTAGACCAGGTCAATGGGACAGCCGACGTTGATGTCAACAAAATCCACGTCGATTGTCCTGTTCAGGAGCTCTGCACACTTGGTCATGGTGTCTGGAAAAGCTCCCTCCAGCTGCCAAAAGGAAACAGCTTCCCTGAGTTCCAGAGGCAGCTTTTTCCCTGAGTTAGTGATCCCAGAATCCCTGGGCTGGAAGAGACCTCCAAGCTCATCGAGTCCAACCCAACCCTGACACCTCAACTCAGCCCTGGCCCCGAGTGCCACATCCAGCCTTGTCTCAAACACACCCAGAGATGGTGAATCCACCCCCTCCCCAGGCAGAGCATCCCAATACTTTATCACCCTTTCTGTAAAGAACTTTTCCCTGATATCCAGCCTGGATTTCCCTTGGCACAGCTCAAGGCTGTGTCCTCTCCTTCTGGCAGCTGCTGCCTGGAGAAAGAGCCCAAGCCCAGCTGAGCACAGGCACCTTTCAGGGAGTTCAGAGAGTGACGAGGGCACCTCTGAGTCTCCTTTTCTCCAGGCTGAACATCCCCAGCTCCCTCAGCCGTCCCTCACAGGGTTTGTGCTCCCAGCCCCTCCCCAGCCTTGTTCCCTCCTCTGGACGCGCTCCAGCCCCTCGAGGTCCTTTCTGAACTGAGGGGCCCAGAGCTGGGCACAGCACCCGAGGTGATGGGGTGACAACACTCACCTGCACCCCGAAAATGTCCTCGGTGTGGTGGCGTTTGAGCAGAGCCCACTCGGAGGACTGGCCCTGCAGCAGGTTGGTGCACACGGCCATCTCCCCACAGGTGACATCTGCTCCAAATCGTTTGCAGATCCGTCGGAAAGGGAGGTTTCCACACTGCCAGGGACAGCAGGGACAGGGATTGTCAGGAGAACTGCTCTGTTCCAACCGTGCCCACAGCCAATTTTGGCAAAAGAACGGAGTTATCAACCCACCGTGGTCAGCGGAGCCAGGTAGAGCTTGCCTTGGATTTCCAGCTGGAAAACAGGGATGGGGGAGCAGGTTACCAATCACAGAATGGTCTGGGTTGGAAAGGACCTTTAGGACCATCCAATTCCATGCCCCTACCATGGGCAGCAGGGACACCTTCCACTGTCCCAGGGTGCTCCAACCTGGCCTTGGACACTTCCAGGGATGGGACAGCCACGGCTTCTCTGGGAATTCCATCCCAGCCCCTCCCCACCCTCACAGGGAGGAATTTCCTCCATATACAAGAAGTGACTCCCCCAGGTAAAGACTGTCCAAGGGGTTTCTCTTCCATCTTTCCATGCACAACCTCCACCACGGGGATCAGGACACAGGGCACTCTCACCTTCTTCTTCTCACACGGCCGCAGCTTCGTGACATCTTCATCTGTCAGCGGGCCCAGGGTTGGGATGGAGGGAGCACCCTCAGCCCCATGGGATCTCTGCAGGGGCTCTGGTTTGGGAGAATCCTCAGCCCCACGGGAGCTCTGCAGGGGCTCTGGTTTGGGAGAATCCTCAGCCCCATGGGAGCTCTGCAGGGGCTCTGGTTTGGGAGAATCCTCAGCCCCATGGGAGCTCTGCAGGGGCTCTGGTTTGGGATCTTCTCCCCGCTCCTGCAGCACAGGGCTGTCTCCCAGGCTCTCCTGTGGTGCAGAGCAGTTGGACACCTCCGTGGAACCCCCCGAGGCTTTGCCTCCCTTCCCACCACGGAGAAACTCCTCGGCCTTCTGGAAGCTGAACTTCCTCTTGCGCAGCTGCTGCTGGAGCTCCTTGGAGAGGCTGTTCCTCACCAGCAGCTTCCCTTCCCACTGCCGGGCCAGGGTGGCATTGACCAGGTTCTGGTGGCCGTCCCCGAGGTGGGCCCGGCCGAAGCGACAGGTGACACCGTAGGGACAGCGGCCGAAGGTGTCGAACAGGACACAGCGCTGGCCCAGGTCCGCGGGCTTTGCTGCCAGGTACTCGGACACGTCGTGCAGGAAGCGACAGCGCGGCCCAAAGTGGCACTGCCCGGCACAGCCCTGGGGACAACACGGAGCAGGGCACGGTGGGGATGGAGCAGCACAGCCCAGAGCTGCTCTTGATGCCTTAAGGTCTAAGTTTTTTTGTTTTTCTGCTCTGCTTCAGTGTGTAGCTCTCAGCTCCATATTCAGTGTCACTGAGCTCTCCTCACAGGGCACTCACACACAACAATTCTCTCCAGCCCAACATTCCAGGACAATCCTTCCCAACCTCAGCAAACCCAAAAGCACCAACAACGTCCAAAAGAGGAGGCCGAGCAAGGAGGATGGAACTCCATCATTCCCAGGGATTCCTTGGCCAGTTCAGCTCCAGGTGCAAATGGAGCAGAACTTCTCCAAGTGTGAAACCCCGTGCCCAGGCCCCTTTTTGGGTGCATCTCGAGGCCCATCCTGGCAGGGCTGCAGCCGGGCTCTGGCATTGCCAGGCTGTGCCCTTGGAAGGCCTTGCCACAAATCCCTGCTTTATTCCTCTCCTTTTGCCTGCCCTCTGCTCCAGCTCACACTGATCAGGCATCGGTTTCTGACAACCACGAAGGGACAGTGAGGCATCACTCTGAGCACCTGAGATCCCCCAGGTGAGGGTGGGAATGATCTCAGGGATGTGCTGCAGGAGGGGAGGGATGGACACACACACCTCAGGGAAGGTGATGCCTCACTTGTGACACTCAGCTCATGCCATATCATCCTCTGCCAGCTGGTTTTTATGGAATCCCAGATTGGTTTGGGTTGGAAAGGACCTTAAATCCCATCCAGTGCCACCCCTGCCATGGGCAGAGACACCTCCCACTGTCCCAGGCTGCTCCAAGCCCTGTCCAGCCTGGCCTTGGACACCTCCAGGGATCCAGGGGCAGCCACAACTGTTTTGGGCACCCCATCCCAGGGCCTCCCCACCCTCACAGGGAAGAATTCTTTCCCAAAATCCCACCTGACCCAGCCAGAGCAGGGCCCTGTGTCGCACCTGTGTCACCGAGGGGCACAGCCTGCTCTGCTCGTAGCAGTTGGGTTTCATGCACGGCCGGCTCTTGTTCTGCCCCCGGGCTCTCTTCTTCTCTGGGCGCTCCTTCTCCTCCTCTCCAGCATTCCCTTGGCTTTCCCCATCCTGGCTGAGCTCCTCTGCTTTCACCCTCTTGGCTGGGGGTTCGCTCTGTGAGCTGCTGACCTGCTCCTCCTCCTTCTTCTCCTCCTTTTCCTCCTCTTCCTCCTCACCCCCTGCCCGCAGGTAGGCGTGGAACTGCTCCTTGGAGGTGAGGAACCTGCGGGGAAAGGGGGTGTCCGTGGAAAAAGGGGGTCAGGAGGGGGATTATGGGGGGACAGAGTGGGTACCGGGGGCAGGAGGGGCTGGGCATGGACTGGGGGGTGTATGGAGAGGTCGGGAATGTGCTGGGAGGATTGTGGAGGTACCAGGGATGTACTGGGAGGGTTGTGGAGAAGTTGGGAATGTATTGGGAGGGGGATATGGAGAAACCGGGAAGGTACCGGGGGGTTTATGGAGGGACCGGACAGGTACTGGGGGGGGTTCTGGAGGGACCGGACAGGTACTGGGGGGGATTACGGAGGAGCCAGGAACGTACCTGGGGATTTATGAAAGGACCGGCTACATGCCGGAGAAGGTTACCACGGGACCGACTCCGTTCTGGGGGGGTTACAGAGGGGTCGGACACGTCCCGGAGGGGTTAAGGAGGGGCCGAGCAGCGCCGAGGCCTCGATCCCACACTCACCGGGCTCGAACTGGCGCCACACCGGGCGCTGCCGCCGCCGCCATGCTGCCGCGCGCGGGGATGACGTCAGAGGCGGTGTGGGGTCATGTGACCGGGCGGGCGCTATAAAAGGCCCGGGCGCGTTATGGCCCCCTCACATCGGCGGCAGCCGCGGCCGAAGGCAGGATGGTGGCTGAGGGGCTCGGGCGCTCTCCGGGCCCGGTTCGGTGGCTGCCCACAGCCCCTCATGGCTGTCAGGGTTGCCCAAGCAGGGAAAGGAAGCCGGGGCGCAGCTCTCGTACCAGCGAGAGGTGTCATCCCTTGTGGCAGCTCCTTAAGGCTTCTCTCTGGGGACAGCTGGGTGTGAGGGGGTCACAGCTGCTGCCACAGGCCTGGCCCCTGAGGGTGGGCATGGCTGGAAGGAGCCCTGAGATATCCGAGTTCAACTTGTGACTGAGCAGCACCGTGACAACCAGACACACAAGGTGCCACACTGTATTTCCTTAGACAATTCCCTGATTTTGGGGTGAGCATCTGGCTCTCCCAGGTCCTCACTGCTGTGAGGTGGGATGGACCTCTGAAGAGGTGTGGGACACTTAGTAGGCGTTTTTTGTATCTTTAGGGTTATTTTTAAGCAGTAAATGCAAGGACTGGCTGCACAGCGCTGAAGGGATGAACCAGCTCTTGCTCATGAGCTGCCTGGAGTGTTCGAGCTGCCCTTGCCTTTGGTCCGTGGGTGGAAGTTCGGGCTGGAAACCAAATAAACACGTCAAGCGTGGTGTGTTTGACCTTTTCTCCCTCCCCTGTAGCTGCCACGTCTTCCCTGTGCTTGTGCCACTCTTTACAGCCTCTCCTGGTCCCCGAGCCCTCCGTGCTCCTCCGAGCCTGACGTGAGTGAGTGAGGAGGATGCTGCCGTGAGGGGGCTGATGCCTCATGGGTGACGTCTCTGGAGCTCTCCTGGATGACGTTTCCTTTCCAGCTCCATCATCCCCGCAGCCCCGTTTGACTCACGCTTGGCCCGGGCTGCTGAGAGGGCAGGGAAAGGCTGTGAAATCCAAGCGAAGCAAGACCTGCGCTCCATCTTTCCTGTCCCACGCCCTGTGCTGAATCCAAGGAGCTTTTTTAGCTGGGTTAAAAAAATGTCCTGTTTGTTTCTGTGAGGCTGGACGTGGGGTCAGCCCTGCTCTGTGGAGGTACCAACGAGGAGACAGAGCTTAACTCGTGGGTTTTGTTCTAATTTAGGAGCTGCTGGAACCTCTGGAAGAGTGACTGCGCACCACGGCGTTGAGATTGTTTATGGGCACTGCAGAGTTGTGTGTGCACGTGGGGTGGAGGTAAAAGTGCACGTGGGGCTTGAATTCTGATGTTTTCCTGTTTTTAGCTCAGTTCTTTCCAGATGCTCCTTCGGAAATGGCTTTTGGGAGGAGCTGGAAGCCCGCTGGGTGCTCCTGCTGCTGCCAAGGGTGGGCAGGTTGCACGATGGGGCCGGGATGCTGTGGGAAGAGCTTTGGGCCCATTGGGTGTTAATTAGTTCTGGAGTGAAATATGAGGAATGCAAAATACTATTTTAAGCTTCAGCTTGGCTGGGGGAAGGAAGGGAGGAAGGAAACGAGGCTCTGGGGATTAATGAAGTGATTTCACTGCTGTTTTCGTGGGGCAATAAGCCCGAAGTCAGAGTGCTTTGGGCTGGCTGAGGCCAGGCTTCAGCATCTAATCCCTGCTCAGGGCTCTGGCTCGGCAGCTTTACGAGGCTGAGCCTTGGATGAGCTTCCCAACAAACCCTTCCCCATGTTGGACAGGGCTTGGAGCAGCCTGGTCTAGTGGAAGATGTCCTTGTCCCTTTTCAGGGGTGGGAATGGGTGAGCTTGGAGGTCTCTTCCAACCCAAACCACCCCATGACGCTCTGCTGGGTGTGAAGAGGTGCTGGCTGTTGTCTCCTTCATCTTTTCCCCCCTTCAGGTCACGCTGAGGTTGGAAGAGGAGCCAGGGGAATGAGGAGCTGGATAACTGTAGGGTGAATGCAGAGCCTGGAAGGCCAGAGCTGTCACTCCCACATCCTCCAGCAGCACTGAAGCAGCTTCTGAGAAAACCAATACCCACAAACTCACTGGGAAAGGCCGAGGCAGGAAAAAGGGAAAGGTTGATTACAGGAAAGTGGGATATAGATACAGCGAGAGCTAAGTCAGGAAAAGTTCAGCTCCTTCAAGGTCCAAGTTAAACACAAATTAATGAACCTGCCCCTTCCACAGGCTCCCACACAAAAGTGGGATGTGTCAAACTCCAGGGTCTGGCTACCACAGTAGGAATTAGCCAAGAAATGAGGTTCTGTAGCAGCCCCAAGAGCAGCTGCCATGGGGAGGGAGATTCAGGCTGGTCACACTCACCTGGAGCCGTGCTGAATGTTGTGACAACCTCTGCTTGTCACTGCTGCCAGCGGGGCGAGCGTCCCAGCTGTGGGGTTGGATGTGTGGGGAGGTGGCTGGAGCTGGCAGGGAACCTCTGGGTCCTGTCTTGTGCTCAAACCAAATCCATCCCTCACGTCTTGTCTCCTCTTTTATCCACCCTCATTTCGGCAGCACAGCTTCCAGCTTTCTGCAGGGGAGACTATTCCCATCGCTCATAAATCTCCTATCAGGAAGCTGTTTCCAAGATTAAAGCTTTAAACGTTTCCCCTCTCTGCTTCCACATCCCAGCTCCCAATTCCCTCCCTGCCCTAATCACCAGCTCCATCCCCTCCATCTGGCCACGCCGGGGTCCCTGTGCCTCACATCCTGCAAGAAAACCTGTGCTGGGACAATTTGGGAATTGGGGTCTGCAGCTCCAAAGCTCGGAAACGGCCGCTCCAGGCTTTGTGTCATGGACTTTGGAAAGCTCTTCCTGCTACGGGTCCCTCCTGGCTGGTTTAAGAGCTGACTTAGCCTTTGGAGGAGCTAAAGGTCACTATCTGGGCAAGGCCCCTGGATTTGGGATGAGCTCTCAGTGGGGCCTGTTGAGAATATCAGATCACTGGTGGCAGGAGAGATCCCTCCCGGAGCTGGGATGATTGATCCCTCCCAGAGCTGGGATGATTGATCCCTCCCAGAGCTGGGATGATTATCTGTGCTGAGGAGCCCTTGGATGGGCAGGGAAAAGCAGGGAGCAGGATAAGGCACAGCACATCTGTGCTCACGTGGGAGTGCTGGGAGCACCGCAGGATCCCGGGGCTCTTGGCTGTGGCACTCGGCCCTTTGTTGGGAAAGCTTGGAGGAGACCCCAAATCTTTTCATCAGACCCTAAAATTAGAGGCAGCCAAGGCCCCAGTCCTGGGAGAGGCGGATGCCTTGGCAGAGGCTGCAGGATGTGGCTTTTCCCAGTGCCCTGGGCATGGGAGCAGGGGGAAGGTCCCAGTTCTCCGTTCTGGGAGCTCTGGGGGGCATCTCTCACCAGCTTTTGTCCTTCTCAGCCTTCATCACCCTCAACCCTGCTGCTCCCAGGGCTGTTTTGGGGAAGTTCCGTGGGTGGCTCCTAAAAGGAACCTTCTCTTTGGGCCTCTGCTGTCACCTGAGGTCACCCCGTCCCCTTTCCGTGCAGGTTGGCTAATCCCCCATGGCTCAGCCTGTTGGGAATTAGGGGAGTTGAGGATCTGGACAGGAAAGGTGCTTGCCTTCAACCCTTTATCTGGCCTCTTCTAATGCCCTGTGTGCCACCAGATAAAATCTTGTGTGCGTTTTAAATTTTTATTTTTACACGAGAAAGCAACACTGAAATTTCCTCCTGACATTTAACTCAGTCAGTCAGTGACAAACCGAATAAACATTCCTGTTTCGCTGGGACAAAGGCTCCAAGATCCTGCTGGGACTGAAATGTTTCATCATTTCCGAAGTAAAATGTTTCAGTTAAAAAAAAAAAAATTAGAACAACAAGTAAAAATGACACGTTTCAATGTTTTTCTAATTATTTTCTCCATTTTGGCGGGAGCTATTTGTCAAATCTGGCCTGGCTTCTCAAGTAGCTTTGGAACCTTCCAAAACTGCTATTTCAGGGATTTTTCCTGTTGTTAATGAATAAGTTTGATCCCTGCCCTGCATTCCTGTTCATTCCAGGTGTTTTCTGGGCTGTCTTACAGGTGCATGGAGCCTTGGTGCCACCCCTTTGGTGCCATGGCCAGGGACACCTCCCACTGTCCCAGGCTGCTCCAGCCTGGCCTTGGACACTTCCAAGTGTCCAGGGGTCCAGGAGCAGCCACAGCTTTTTTGGGAACCTGTACCAGGCCCTCCCCACCCTCCCAGGGAGGAATTCCTTCCCAATATCCCATCCATCCCTGCCCTGTGGCATTGGGAAGCCATTCCCTGTGTCCTGTCCCTCCAGGCCCTTGGAAATTGTCTCTCTCCATGCTTTTTGTCCTTCAGGAGGCCACAATGAGGCCACCCCGAAGCTTCTCCTCTCCGGGCTGAACAATCCCAGCTCTCCCAGCCTTTCCTCCCAGCAGAGCTGCCCCAGCCCTGGGATTATCCTGGAGCTTCCTCTGAGCTCCTTCCAGCAGCTCCAGGTCCTCCCTGTGCTCACCCCAGGGCTGGGGCAGCTCTGCAGGTGGGGGTCTCACCTGAGCAGAATCACAATAAATAAATAAAAATTAAGCGTTTTAATTCAGCTCTGGAAAAAAAAAATAAACAAAACCTCAGTGCTATTTTTATCCCGAGCCCTCCCTGACAGCAGATTTTTGCAGACTAAGGATAGATGGCTTTTTCCTTCCTCCTCCTGACTGAGGTGGAGAGGACTGATGCAATGTCATCTCAACTTGGAGCAGCCCGTGCTGCAGCAGCTGAGGAGGCTTTGCAAAATGAGAACCATCCCCAGCTCTCCCCTGGACGAGGCCGTGCCAGTTTTCCATCCCGTCTTTGCTCTGGAAGTCTCACCCTTGCCTTAAAAACTGACCTTGAGGATTTGCCCTTTCCTGCCTTGAGTGAGAGACTCTCCTGGGGCTGTGACCTTGCTGATAGCGGGTGCCCCCTTTTCCTCAGGGATTTGCATCCAGGTGGTTTAATTTGTGTCCTGTGCCTCTCCAGGCTGCTCCTGGTGCCCCAGGGCATCGCCTTGTGCAGTGACCTGCATTCAGCAGCATCAGCTCGGCCAGGATCTGCCCCTTCAAGCCGAACTCAGCCCTCTCGTGACAAAAAGGCAGCTGGCCCTCTCCTGTGGACACGGTTCCGTGCGAATAAGCGGGAGAAGAGGCAAGGAAACAGGTGGTGCTGTCCCTGGAAAATCGTGTTGCTGTGGAGATGGGAAGATGTCCCTGGGCACAAGGGAGGGAGTGACCCAGCTGGGGTTTATCAGCCCTGATAAGGATCCTGGGGGATCTTTGGGGTGTTAATGCAGGACAAACCATCCCCTCGGGCTCTGCTGCGCTCACACAGCCCTGCTGGGGCTCTCAGAGGGTGAAGGAGCAGCTTTTTCCAGGAGATCTTGGCTGTGCCTGGGATGTGGGAGGTGCAGGGGAAGCAAAGAGGCTTTGGCTGGGCCTCGGATCCTGGACGTGAGCGGCTCCACCAGGACTCTGTGTCCTGGAGGGAAGTGAGGAGGCTGCAGTGAGTCCTGGCACTCCCCTTCCTGAGCTGGACAAGTCCCTTCCCAGTTGTTTCTCCCCCTCTGTCCCCAGATCCCTTCTCAGCAGGGACTAATGCACTTGCTCTCTAGGCTGGCTTGCTCCTGACATGAGATTACATCTCTGTGTGTGGGTACAGCAGCTCCCTCCCCCTGCCGAATCCCAGCTCATCCCAGCAGCTTTTGACAGAGAGGAAATGTCTCAAACCCACTGAATGAATTCCTCCAGAACTCGTGGGGGTGGTGATTTGATTGAAGACCCAAATTTGTGTCCCCTCTGAGGGGGTTCTGGGGAAGGAGCTGTGCTTGGTGGTGTGTGAGGGCGGCATCCCATAGGGGTGCTCCTGCTCCCAGCAGAGCAGAGGACAGATTCCACATTCCAAATTGTCCTCTCACTCCAGGCCCTTGTCCAAAGTCTCTCCCCACGTTTCTTGTTGGCCCCTTCAGGCCCTGCAAGGCCACAATTAGGTCAGGCTGAGCAATCCCAAAGTCCCCCAGCCTCTCCTTGTAGGAGACGTGCTCCATCCCTCTAATCCTCCTCTGGACTTGCTCCAACAAAGCTCCGTGTCCCCAGAAAAACGCCTTAAAGTGGGTCAGGGAAGGGCAGCTGTGCTCGTTTTCACCTGCAAGGCAGGATGGCAGCACAACCCTGTCAGAGCTCCGGGAGCCTTTGGACAACGCTCCCGGGCACAGGGGGGATTGCTGGGGTCTGGAGCTGGGCTCTGACCCCTGTGGATCCTTTCCCAACCATGATATTCCAAGGTGGAGCCACGCAGGGCTGTAGAACTGCTGCTCCACGGAGCCATTCAGTTCTAAGAACAGGTGAAGACTTTTCCAAAGCTTCTATTTAAGGACTGGGATGCCTTTTCCTGGTTAAATGTAGGAACCTGGTCTCCTAAACGTGATTGAACAGTTTCCCCCCGCACAAAAATCTCCCTGTTCCCTCTCCTTTCCGTGCCCCGGAGGTTTCTCCCCGCAGCTGCTGCATCCCTGCAGATCCAGCTGCTCCATCCGGAGCGAGCTCTGTGACCCCAGAGCTGGGAAAGCCTTTCCCATGTGGGGTCGGGGAGCCGAGGGTTTGCCACGAGAGGGGGGTATGAGCCCACGGAGGGTGCTGGGGTGGCTCAGGGTGCTGCCCTGCCGCTGCTCCGCCGCGCTCGGCGCCGCCGCCCGCAGCTCACCTGGGCAGGGAGGAGCTCAGCCCGCGGGGCTTTGCTCCCGGATGAGCCGCTGGGGGACACAGCTCAAGCAAAAGGGATTTTCCCGGCTGCAATCCGGGCGAGGAATGCTCTGCACACCCCCGCCCCAGCTCCTCTCCGGGCTGGTTAAAAGCATGGTTTTCCTTGGATAGATCTGTGTTTTCCCCACGAGCTGCCCCCGCTGCCCGGTGTCGTTCTCCGCTTCTGCACTGATGCAACTGTTCGTGATGGCAGAAAACCGGTTTGAGGAGCTGATCTGGCTCGTCCTTTTCCCCCCCTTTCCTCCCCCCTTTTCCCAGGTCAGGAACATTTCTTTCCCAGGTGTTGCTTGAGCATGTTGTGTCCTGGGGTCTGAGCAAGCCTGTCTGTAAATTATCCCAGCTATTCTCTCCTACTTTGCTGTGACATCAAAAGCCTGGATTTCTCCTGCTGGGTGATCTCCAGGTTGTTATAAATAAACCCTGTAAATTCGTGCTAAAATATGAATAGAAATAAAGTTATAAAGATTAAAGGATGCAGCCCCCCTCCTAAAACCAGAAGTTTCAAAAAAACCCCTAAAACCAGTTTGACCAGGGAGGGGTTTTCACAACACCAGAGCAGCCAAAGAATCCATAGGTGGGAATTCCATCCCAGGTGGAGTCAAATTTGTATCACAGGAACATTCACACCACGACCGGACGATGATTGCCTGATCGCTATCTACACCCCGGCCATCAAGGAATTATGTTTCTGGGAATCCTATTGTGAAGACAGAGGAGCCAGCTGCACCAGGAGATGGACAATTCATCACAGGATGGACCACACATCACACCCAGAAACCTCCTTTTGTCCAGCCCTGTAACCTATTCAGGGCTGAGAAGAAAGGACTAGATGTCGTCATCCCACCCAGAACTGTATAAAATCACCCTGGCTGAGGCAGTCGGGGTGAACCAGGGGAGATCTGATGCGATAGAGGTCAGATCTATGCGCGTTCACCCAGTACCGACCCCGGGCTCGGTGCTGCTCCTCAATATTGTGGCTTATTGTGACCGATCTTTCGGCTGTATAATAAATTTCATTTCTTTATAAATTTGATTGGCAATTTATTTATCACAAGGTCGTCAAGGCAAATCCATGGACAGAAAACCTGGAGAAATGTTTTTCATTTTCACCTTGAACTCGGGCTGGGAAAGGAGAGATCTGCTGGTTTTTTCTGGTTTATGTGTTTTCTCTGTTGATTTCTTCCATTGTTTTGCAGTTTCATCCCCACATGCAAAGACTAAAGTGCTCAAGGAAGGGCTGGGATGTTCAAATATCCTCCTGTGTGGAATATTCCTTCCTACATCAGAAAAAGAGGGAAGGAAATATAGAAAAACAAACCTTCATCTTTTTTTTTTTTTTTTTTTGAGGGGGAAAATCCTTAACCTTCACTGGACTTTAAATTTTGGACTCAGTTTTTTGATTGAAGCCTGTTACGAACCTTTATAAACCAAATTATTTTTGTGCAACAAACCACCTCATGGCAAGATTGACTCCAGGGAGGGACTATCCATGGGATCAAAATCCTGCTCTGTTCATTCCATGGCTTTTTCCTCGGGATTTGAAACCTTGGGAACAGGTTCTGGGTCTGTGGAGTCAGGCCACGCACGTGCTGTGCGGTTGAATTCTTGTGTGAAATATCCTTTCTGCTCTGGCTGCTGCAGGGAGATTAGGAATAATCCCCAGTCCCCATCCATCAAACTTAATTAGGGCCATTTCCTAACGAGCCTTTGGACAGCTCGAGGAAGACTGAGCACCTTGTCACGGCTTCCAGGAGGGAGAAGGGCCAACAGCCTCCTCTCCTGGGCTGGGGTTGGCTCCAGGGTGGGCTGGAAAATCCCAGCAAACATCAGGAGTCCAAAAAATCTGCTCAAAAAGCAGAAAAATCCCAGGATTTAGGGGAAATCAGGTACTCGCTGCCACTGTGCTCTGCTCCTGACCTGTTTTCCTGCCTCTGCCTCCCAGAAACTGGGAGATCCTGGGCAATTCTCCCCGTGTTTTTCTCTGAAGCGGCCGTGGTTTGTTTTTCCTGAGAAAGGCTTTGTTTTTTAGAGGATGTCAATTGAAATAGAATCTGAATCTGTTCCAGGGAGGGTGTTGGTGGGATGAGTGTCTCGATTTATTTATTTTATTAGTATTTGTTAGTTTTTACATTGGAGATGCATCCCTTAGGTCCCATCCCAAGGAAAACGTGGAGGGGAGGGGTTAAGCTAAAGCAACTGTCTTTTGAAATGTCCATTAATCTCCATTTATACAAGGAAAGTCTTCTCCAGAGGTCACAACCAAAGCGTGTCCCAGTTATCCTGGTCAGTTGTTGCTCACTCTCTGATTTAGTACCTCGACAAAATGTCCTGGATTTGACTTTCTCCTGTGATTTGGGGCTTGCTGAGTTGGTTTGGGGTTTTGTGTGAGAGATCTGGGGAAGCGTGGAGTGACCTGGGCTGATCCCAGAGCGTGGGCAGCAGGGAAAGGAGGGAGGGGATTCTGCCCTGTTCAGGTGAGACCCCACCTGCAGAGCTGCCTCCAGCTCTGATCCAACAGCAGCAGGACCTGGAGCTGCTGGAGAGAGTCCTGGAGCTGCTCCAGGGCTGGAGCCCCTCTGGAACCAGGCTGGGAGAGCTGGGGGTGCTCACCTGGAGAGGAGGAGAAGGCTCCAGGGAGAGCTCAGAGCCCCTCTCAAGGCCTAAAGGGGCTCCAGGAGAGCTGGAGAGGGACTGGGGACAAGGGATGGAGGGACAGGACACAGGGAATGGCTTCCCAGTGCCCGAGGGCAGGGATGGCCACGGGTCACCTCGGTTTAGGATTTACTTGCATTGATCAGAGCACTTTGTCCCACCCCTGCCCCCAAACAGCCCCTCAGTGCCACACCTGGCAAATGATCCAGCATGTCCTGGTCTTTCAGGTATTGCTGTTTTTTTCTCAGGATACCTTTTAGTGAGCCTGGCTTTCCTCTTTGGCTTTGCTGTGCTGGGACTCTGGCTGGCAGAGCCCTAATTACCAAGGGCTGGGATTTGTAATTCCTGGCACAGAAACAGCATTAATGGATTTGTTCAGTTCCTTTTTATCAGCCTTTCCAGCCTGCCTCTTATCTCGTTACTTTGGGGAGGGCTGCGATGGGATTAAGAGAAGTGCAGGCCTGATAAATGGAGGGAGAAACCCAGGAGCTGGCGTGGACCGTGGATCGATACAGATCCATCACGGAGAGCTTGCAGGGAGGGAGGAGTGATTGACCTCGGCCTGGGGCGAAGGAGGCTGCCTGGAATGGGAGCTCAGGGACACAGGAATGTGGCACGGGAATGTGTCACAGCGCTCACGGAGCCTGCTGGGCTGGGTGAAGGTGAAGCACAGGTGGAGGCATCCGACTCTTGGCTTCCTGCACATCCATCATTCATCCTGACTCAGCTCTTTGCCGCCATGCTGATGGATATCTCGGCTGGGTGAAACTTTCCCAGGCTTCCCAAAGATTCCCTGGTGCCTCCTGCATCCCAAGGAGCTGCTGGGTGCTGTCCCCAGCCCTGAGGTGAACTGGGATGTGTGGGACCTGCTGGGCGCTGTCTGAGGGCTCGGGATGGAGCTGGAGGAAAAAGGGCAATGGGCCGCTCTTGTTTGGCTTGGGGATCAGGATGCAAAATTTGGAAACTTCTCCAAGCCACTGAGGGTGCCAAGGGAGTGGAGAACAGGTCTTGTGGGAGCAGGTTTTTCTGCACCTGGAGCAATCCCTGTGACCTTTTCCCTGAATGCTGCCAAGCTCCAGGTGCATCCTGCTTTTTCCTGGTCCCTGTAGGCAGGAGGGGAGGATGTGCTCAGGGTAGGGAGGGTTTGGAGATGATCTTGTTGTCATCCTGGGGGCACGGAGGAAGTGTCTCTGTTGGGCACAGAACCATCTGCTGGCACTTGGTGTGGTTTTGGGAGTTTTCCTGCAGCAGCCCGGGCATGGCACAGGCACTGACACAGAAATGGGTTCATCCTCAGGAGCAGGAGGTGCCTGGAGGGTCCCTCCCTTGCAGGGCTGCTCCCCGTCCCGTTGGCCTGGATTCCTGAGGCTGCCAGCCATGGGAAGGGGATTTCTATCCTTCCTGCCAGCCCGCTGGGATCAGCGTGGGGAGGACACTGAGTCGTTTCCCGTGGCACGGCTGCTTTCCAGCCAGGAGTGAAGGTCCAGCTTCCCAAGGTGGCTCCTTGGCCCCAGTTTTCCTTTAAACCAGTCCTTCCCCCTCTGAAGAGCACCCAGGGCTCTCCTGGAGACCCCTCTTTCCTGACACCCCCTCTGCCATCCTGCACTCCTTTCTCCACACACTTTCTCAGGCTTCTCCTTCCCAGTAAAAACCTGGGAAGAGCTTTCTCTTCACCTGGCACTGGGTGCAGATCTCTGCTCCTTCTCTCTCTCTCTCCTCACTTCTGTCTTTCCCTTCCCCTAATTCCCTCCTTTAATTTGCCTTTGCTTATTTTGAATACAGAGCTCCCCCACTGCAGTGTTTATAGTTCATAAAGCCTTGGGCCCATTGCTTATTCTCCTTCTTATATCCCTGCTCAGCAGCCTTGGCTCCCCGTGCCCTTTCCCTGCCTCCCGAGCGTCCAGGATGCATCACAGTCCCTGTCCCCGGCTGTCTGCCTGCACAGTTCCCATATCCCAGGAATCCTCTTCCCAGACACTGCAGTGCCTCACTCCCAAATCCTTCTCTTCCTCATCCCTGCAAAATTCCTTTCCCTGGAGTCGGAGCCTCCCAGCCTTGAGGAGGGTCCCTGTCAGAATTCCCAGGATATTCCTGCTGTGGGCATCCCGGTGCTCAGAGCCTTCCCACCTGCTCTGGGGGCTGGGGAGCTGCTGGCTGGCACCTCCTGGCCTTTATCTCCCTGGCACCACCTAAATGCCATCAGCTTGCTTTGGGTCCGCTTCTCCATATCAGCCTTGGCCACCTTTTCCCTTGGGCCCTTCCCAAAATAGGTCTGAAGCACAAATGCCCCGATTCCCGTCTCGCCAGGGGTGTGGTGATGCTGGCTGCATCCCAGCTCTGTTCTCCTCCAGCAGCTCCTGGACCAGGGTGGGGTTTTTGATGTAATTCTCTCTTGGCTGTTTTTATTGAACTGAATTTTTCAAGTCCCATTTTATGCCCCAGCAAGAGAAGCGACACCGATGTTTGTGAGCCCACGGGGACTGGAGCAGAGCAAGTGGACAGTGAGCAGGAAAGAAGTGGGATGAGGATGTGGGATGAGGATGTGGGATGAGGATGTGGGATGCTTTGGGCTGAGGCAGAGCAAATCGTGTCCCCCAGTGTTGTGGGGACAGCTCTGGATGAGAACAGCTCTGCCCCTGAGGCACAGCGTGGGCAGGGTGAGCTCAGGCCCTGTGGAGAGCAACGCCCAGAGTTTAATTTTCCCGAGCTGAAATTTCCTCACTGCTGCACTTTTCCTGCCCGGGGGCCAGTTCTTCTCCTCCCCTTTCCCCGGGCAAAGCATCTGAACTGAAAGAATTCTGCAGATGGAGCCCAGGACACGGCACCGTTTGAAGCCTTTCCTGCTGCTCATTCCAGTGGGAACCTGGAGCTGCGCACACCCTGTGCTGCTCAGCAGCTCGGGATCCTTTTCCACAGTGGAAACGTTCCCATGGACATCAGAGCCCGATGCTGCTGCCCTCGCTGCCCTCCCCTCCAAGGGGCAGCTCTGTCCCCTCTCCTGCTGATGCCAGATCAGTGTGAGCTGGCGCAGAGGGCAGGCAAAAGGAGAGGGATAAAGCAGGGATTTATGGCAAGGCGTTCCAAGGGCACAGCCTGGCAATGCCAGAGCCCGGCTGCAGCCCTGCCAGGATGGGCCTCGAGATGCACCCAAAAAGGGGCCTGGGCACGGGGTTTCACACTTGGAGAAGTTCTGCTCCATTTGCACCTGGAGCTGAACTGGCCAAGGAATCCCTGGGAATGATGGAGTTCCATCCTCCTTGCTCGGCCTCCTCTTTTGGACGTTGTTGGTGCTTTTGGGTTTGCTGAGGTTGGGAAGGATTGTCCTGGAATGTTGGGCTGGAGAGAATTGTTGTGTGTGAGTGCCCTGTGAGGAGAGCTCGGTGACACTGAATATGGAGCTGAGAGCTGCACACTGAAGCAGAGCAGAAAAAAAACTGAAGGCTTCACTCTCCTCCAGAGACACCAAGCCCAGCTGATCCCGAGGAGCAGGGAATGGTCCAGCAGGAGCAGCGAGCCAGGCTGAAAATAGCCTGCGTGTCAGAGTTTTCCACGAGCCCTTGGAGACTCCTTATCTCCGTGCTGCCGTTCTGGCACAGGACGAGTTGCAGATGGAGCAACCTCCAGGAGCAACTCCAAGGTTTCCTGCACCAGGGCAGCACCCGGGGCCGTTGTCCCGTGGGATGTCGGTCACTCTGAGGTTCCAGCAGCCTCTGGTTTCGCAGGAATATCTGGGGGAGAGTGAAACCTGCCTAATATCATGGGATGGGGGGTTATTGACAAGCCTGGATTTGGTGCCAGCAGGGTTAGCAGGGATTTGAAGCCGTTGGAAAGATGCCGGCGCTCAGAGCGGGCGTTTGGAGCTCTGGAATACCTGCCCTGCTTCCGGCAATGCAAAAGCCAGCAGGAATGTCCCAAGCTGTCAATAAGGTCTGTGATTTTCCGTGAGGATGAATAGATTCCTGCTAGGGAGCAACCAGAGCTGCTGCTTTGCTCCTTGGGAAGCTGCTCCTGCTTCCCGGCTGCTCCCGGTGAGCCGGGGGTTCCGGGCTCCCTTCGGTGCTCAGGTGTCACCAAGCTGTGGCCCCGGGGCAGCTTTGGCAGCGTGACCTCCTGGTGCTTTCCACAAGTGCTTTCCTGACCCTGGAAGAATTTCCTCGCGGCCTTAATGAGCCACCTGGGGGCAATTAGGTCTCGGTTTTATGACATCCTGGCTTTTCTCGTGGAACGTGGCATGGCTGGGCTTCTCCAGCCACGTCTGGGAAGGAAGGGGGGAATCAGGAGGCGCCGAGCCAAGCTTTGCATCCACCCTTCTTCTTTCTGGTGCCTGTAGAGGATCCAGGTCCAGGTGTGACCCTGCACGAGCTGGGTCCACATCCCTGGAGGATCCATCCTGCTGGAACCCGCTGCTCTCGAGCAATTCCCGAAGTTCAGGTCGAGCCAGCTTCCCAGCCGCCGATATCCTGACGTTTCCTGGAGTAAGGGATTACAGAAAGGATTAGATACAAACCTCTGCTGCTGCAGTAAATCACATTTTTCACTGCTGCCAAGTAGGCAGGGAGGAGAGGCGGCGGGGCCGGCGTTTCCCGTGGCAGCGCTGCTGACCCCAATTATTTCGGGGTGCTAAACCACCACCTGTCCCTGGCCTGCCATCAACTGCTCCAGGGCCTGCAAAACCAAGCAGCTTAAAGAGGAAATAACAAACAGCCTTTCCCGCTGCGTTGTGTTTTTTTTTCAGAGTTCTTGGGATTTTGGGGCGATGTTTTGGCGGTTTTTCTCCGACCTCCAGAGGCGTGCGATCACTTGCAAGGTTTTGGCCCTGAAATTCATGGCAGCAGCTAAAGACACCTTCCGTGGCTTGGGTGATGCTTGGGACAGAGTTATCATGGTTTTTATTTCACACAGGAGGGAGCTGAGGCACGAAGTGTGTTCCTTCCTGCTGGAGGTGGGGATTTCTGGGATTTCTGGGGTGTTTGGGTGAGAAGATCTCCCTGCACTGCTCCCCTGCCTGGGCTGGACAGGACGCTGACAGTTCCTGATGCTGGCGATCCCAGTCCTAGGAAGAACCTAAAGGAGAAACTGCTGCTGGGAAGCTCCTTAATTGTGATTCCTAAGGATGAGGTTAATTAAAATGAAGTTCTGAAGGTCCATAATTCCACAGACTGCATGTGCAGCAAACTCTCCAAGAAATCCATTAGAAATCCTGCATGGAAGCAAAGGCCACTGGGCTGTTCCACTGGGAATGGCAGGGCTTTGTTGTCTTTTATTTTCCCCTTCTAGTTCACTCCATCAGCTAATGGCTTTTGCTGACAGATATTTATCAGCCTGAACATGCTTTCCCTGCTCTTGGAAAAATAGAAACCTTTACTCCTGGCTCCAATAAAAAAAATCAGCCCAATATCCCTGAAGGAGCCAGTCTGGATATCAATCCTTCTCCTGCCATCCCAGCTCTGGGAGTCGTTAAGAGGAGAATGGCAAAAGCAGAAAGTGAAGCCACCCAAGGTTAGGAACAAACCCTGAATTATATATATATATATATATATATNNNNAATTTTTTTTTTTTTTCCCAGCCAGAAATGTGACGTGCTTAATGAGCTGAGGGGCAGAAGGTGCTCACGGGGCTGGGAGTGAAGCTGTCCCAGCTCCCTGCACTGTGTGGAGCAGCCCTGTCCTGGCGTGCCAGAGGATCAGCGGGGCAGGGACTGGGGAGGGCAGGGTGACGCTGGCACCGCTGGGTCCCCACCAGCTGTTCCCAGGCCCTGGCTCCAGCATCCCTCCATCCCTGATTTCCTTCCCAGGGTGGGAAGCAAAGGGGGCTCAGCAGCCTGGCAGAGCCTCCACGGAGTTAAATCTCCTCTCCTGTGCACCCTGTGGTGATTTTCTCCTTTCTTACTCCGCTTTAGGAAGCTGGAATCTGCTGCCAGCCCTGCCTGCGGCACGTGGAAACTCCTCTGGTTGGATTAACAAAGCCTGGCCTTACAGAGATCTCTGTCAAGCCCAGCTCAGGAAAGCTGAGCATCCCAGATAGGTCGGGTGGTGCTGACAGATTTATGGCCGAGGAAACAACCCCGTAACTTGTGAGATGCTGCTCCTCCCCACCATAAATGCAATTAGGACATTTTTTTCCAGCACTAATTGGGATGAGGATTGATGTCCTCGCCCCCTTCTCTCCAGAGGGGCTGCCAAACACCGGGGGCTTCCCTTCGGAGCTTCTTGAAGCTTTGAAAACTGCTGAAGTGAGATTTTTTTTTTTTTTTCCTCCCGTCAATTCCTGCTATTCTGGTGACTTTTGGACTCCTGAGGAGTCTGAGCAGGGTTGTGGAAGCTGCCCTGCTCTGTGTGGGTGAGAATACGTGTGACTACGTCTGTATATTTACATTTTATATGCATGTGAACACGTGTGTAGAGACTGAAGGGAAATGAACTCCTGTTCCATTGCTCAGGGCTGGGATCTGCACATTCTCTTTGGAGTATTTTGTGCCAGATACGAGCTCTGACTTACATTTTGAACAAAAATTTTAATTAAGTTGGTGTTTGTGAGCTGCTCCAGGGTGGGGGTGGCGGTGCCTTTGGCCATTCTCTTGCTCAGGAAATAAAGTGACCTCAGTGGTGAGAGCTGCAGGGTGACAGGCAGCAGCTTCCATCCCTGTTGGGGAGCTCCAAAGTTCCTGGATGCCACTTTCCAGCAGGGATCGCCATGGGCTGAGGAACTGAGCACCTCAGGGACCCCTCCAGCACCCTGAGAGGCTTTCACTTCGCTCTGGTGGTTCAGTTCATGGGAGAAAAACACCTTGTACAGAGCCCCAGCGCAGCAGGAGGAATTTTTTTCATGGATAATGTAATCCAAAACATCATCCAGAGGGTAACAAACCCCACGGAGCTGTTTTTCAGCCAGCCCAGAGGTGTTTCCCTGGGTGCTTGGCTGAGTTTGACCTTTGCAGGCTCTCTGAGCTTCCCTTCCCATTGCCTTTTTCCTGAAAATCCAGTGCAATTCCTCCATTCCACTCCAGGCACAAGGTCTCAGGATGGGGGAAAGATTAACCCCGGAAAAATATTGACTTTGGGGCCGGGTAGGAATGGAATCAACGAGGATTTCCCTGGAGGGCTGGGTTGGATATTAGGAAAATTCCTTCAGGGAAAGGCTTTGGAGTCACCAGCCCTGGAAATGTTAAAAAAAAAAGTGAATTTGGCACCTGGGGAGTGGGTTAATGGTGGCCTTGGCAGTGCTGGGTTAATGGTTGGACTTGGTGGTCTCAGAGGGCTTTTCCAGCCGGAATAATTCCGTGATTCCAACTGGGTTCCACCTGCTGAGGAGCTCAGCTGTTGTCCTGGGAAAAGATAAAAATGATGGAGCCCCCTTCCAGCCCTGCTCTGCAGGGTTTCCAGCCTGGCTGCAAACAAGAAACAGTCCCAGTGCTTCCCTCTCATGGATCCCTGTGCCTTTTGCACTGGCTTGGGAATGTTCTGGGCTGGGAAAGCTTCGGGGATTCATTATTCAAACCACGCTGGCTTTCACTGCAGAGTTCCAATTGTGGTTTATGGGGTTGGGCTGGGATTATTGCGTTTAAATTCAAGACAGATCTCCTCTACTCCTGGGGAATTAATGGGAGATGTCGCCCTGCTGGGAAATCAGGATTGTGCAGGATCTGCAGCTGGCTCCAGCTCACCTGGCTGCTCAGGTAACAGCTGGGCTGCTGCTCCAGAAACCTGCTGGGGTGTGGGTCTGTTGGATTCTGGAGAAGGGAGAAGGGCAGAAGAGCTGGTGAGGGAATGCAGAGCTAAGGAAAGGGACTTTGGACAAGGGGAAATGGCTTCACACTGCTGGGAGGCGGGGATGGATGGGATATTGGGATGGAATTCCTCCCTGGATCCCTGGAAGCGCCCAAGGCCAGCTTGGAGCAGCCTGGGACAGTGAAACCTGTCCCTGCCCGTAACTGAGGTGGAACTGGATGAACTCTGAGGTCCCTTCCAACCCAAACCAGGCTGGGATTCCATGAAGCAGCCCCCGATTTTGGCTGGGTGACAAAACCCAACCCTCCGTGGAGGGAAGCACCACAGACTTTGCTCCCTGTCCCTGCCCGTGAGCAGCGCGAGGCTCTGGTGGATCAAACCCCGCGCCCAGCCTGACCCTGCCCCTGCTCTGGTGGTCAAAGTGCTGTTCCGTGGGGGCTGAGCCAAGCTCAGATCTGGCTTCAGCTGAAACAGGAACCCCAGTGCAGCAGCCGTGGACACCAGATGGTCTCAGCTGGGTCGAAGTCCAAGAGGATGAGGAAAAGCTGCGTAAAATCTGTCCTGGAGACGTGGCCTGAGAGTGTCCTCGAGGGAGAACGGGAACAGCAGCCTTTGAGCTGCTCGCAGTCAGCCTGGCCTATCTTTTTGGGGTGAGATCCCCGTGGGGGGCTGTGCTCAGCACTGTGCAGGCCCTGATTTGGGCTCTGCTGGGACCATCCTGCTGTGAAACCAGAGCAGAGCATGGGGAGCCTGGGCAGGGAGAGGGCACAGATGAGACCTCCCCGTGCTGGGCTGGCTCCAGACCCATTTCTGCAAGGCAGGAGCAGGGAAACAGCCCCGGGGCTGGAGGTGGCAGGTGATGCCTGAAGTGGCTCCCTAGGAATGGAGAGTGGGCAGGAGGAACTTCCAGCTGCAGAGGCAGCAAACGCTGAGGCCGTGTCCCAGCTCTGACTGCGGGGCCAGGGAGCTGCTGCACGGTAGCTCCAGAGAAGGGATCTGTGCATTGAATCTCCAGGAACTGGTGGGGCCCGGCTCAGTTTGGAGCCACCCGATTAAAAACAAACACAGAGCTATAGATGGGCAGTGCTCAGCCCCAGCTGATTTTTATCAGCCCTGGCTGGGCCTTGGGATGGAAAGAGTCACTCTGGGTTCCCAATCTCGGGAGGATTTGGGAAGCAGAGAGTTCGAGTCGGGGCCTCTGTGAAATTCTGGCCGCTGGGAGATTTTCCCACATTTTCAGTAGACCTACAGCTCGTTCAAGTTGGTTTTTTTTTTTTTTTNCCAGAGGTTTTAAGGACTGAACAGCTCATTGTGTCTGTCTGGTGATTCCTGGTTTCTGCAGGAGCTGGACACGGTGTCCCTGCAGGGTTAAAGACTGGGGAAAAGGTTTGTTTGGTTTTTTTCTGTCCCAGTTTAGAAGGTGCAGGAGCCAGCAGAAAGGCAGAGCTGTGAGGATGGACACCTGCCTTCGGAGGCTTTTTAGCCAAGATTTCCATCAGTGCAGCCAGAGCCAGGAGATGCCACTGGCAGCTCCCAGGGAATGAGGTCCCTGGCCCCTCGAGGCCCTTCCCGGTGCTGGGAACAGCAGGGTTATCACAGTGGGCTGGCTCCTCTCTAAGATGGAAACTTCTCCTCTGCCAGAGGCTGGGATCTTGGCTGGCATCCCTGCTCCCTGTCACTGAGCCTCGGCACCTTCCAGGGCTCACTTTGTTCACAAAGAGCCTCAGATAAGCTCTTGGCAGAGGTGCTCCCTTCTGCAGAGGCTTCAGCAGGGCTCAGGGCAGGGGAGGGGGTTGGATTTTAACCGCTTGTATCCCTTGGGAGCTGCAGCTCAGGCACAGAGCCCGGGGCTCTGCACCGCTGGGGAGCACCGGCGTCACTGCCAGGGTGCGATCAAGGAGGCCACAGGATCATGGAATATCCCGAGCTGGAAGGGGCCCACGGGGATCACAAATCCAAGCCCAGCCCCTGCACGGACACCCCAACAATCCCAGCCTGTCCCAGGGCTTTGTCCTGGAGCTCTGGCAGGGTTGGGAATGTGCCCATTCCCTGGGGGAATTCAGTGCCCGCCACCCTCGAGGGGGAAGAGCCTTTCCCTGAAATCCAACGCACAATCCAATCCCCGGACACAATTCCAGCCTTTCCCTGGGTCCTGGCCCTGTCCCAGGGCAGAGATCGGAGCTGCCCCCTCTCCCCATCGCGAGGAAGTGGTAGATTGTGATGAGATCTCCCCTCACCGCCCTCTCCTCCAGGACGACGTAAGTTGGACTGGGTGTTCCCGCACAACTGAATCTCTTTGCGAGCCTGAAAAACCCCTTTAACCCCAAGCTCTTAAGACAAGATTTGAGGGAACCAGTCCGAGGCATCTCACGCAGCTCCTCGCGGGATGCTGCACCCGCTGACCCAGCCCTGGAGCCCCGCGGCGTCCCCCGATTCCCAGGGAAGGGCTGGCTGGCAGCCGTGCAGCCTCGCCTGCCGCTCAGCCTCATTTCTCCTCGTTTCTCGGGCTGTTTACGCAAGCCAGCCTTGGCCAGAGGCGCCGGCCCCGCTGCGTGCCAAGGGAGGAAGCGGGCACAGCACAAGCGCTCGTGGCTGGCACCCAACAGCCCGCACGCTCCCCGTGCAGAACAAAGGGCCGGGATGCAGCTCCTGCCCCAGGGCAGCGCTGGCCCCTCGCAGGGCTCCTCCTTGGGATGCCTTGGGTTTTAACTTTGATGTTTCCCAAACCCTGCAGTGCTCAGTGTGGGACTCTGCAGGGTTTTGTACCCTGGGAGCTGCTGCTCTCTCACGTTAAAATAGACACAAAGCCTCTCCAAGGCTGCTCTCCAAGGACACCCAGACTGTCCTGGGCCCAAAATGTGCAACCCAACACCTTGAGAAGGGGGGCTGAGCTGGGGAAATGCCATCATGAGCTCAAGTTTGAATTGGGGAATTGATGCTGAGATGCAAATGGCCCAAAGCTCTAAAGGGGTGAAGAACTCGTGACTCGGGGTCCATCCTGGGCTCCATGGTGAGAGCAGCCTCTGGCTCCCCAGGCTGTGCCTTTGGAGGCTTTTCCAATCAATATCCACCTTTATTCCCTCACTCCTGTCTGCTCTCCGTTCCTGGGGAGCCACTCCAGGCATCACCTGCGCGATCCTGGCGAGGGGACCCCTCCTCACGTGCGGGGTGGAGCAGAGACGCTCAGGCAGCTTCTCACAAATCCCGGGGATGCGAGGTGCTCAATCACTTTTCTCTCCAAGTGTCGTCCTTGGCTTTAGTCCCTGTTTAACCCTTGCTGCTGAGCTGGGCTCTGAAGAGAGGTGTCCCCCCGTCAGTGTCCCCTCGCTGGCAGAGCCTCCGCTGCTGTCCCGCGTCTCTTACTGCCACAGCTCCACGACGCCACTGCAGAAAGGGGCGTCCCCCTGCTCCAGGGGCTGGGAGGGGCCTGGGGCAGCCCGGGATTTAGGGATTTATCCCCCTTGGCTGGGCTGGGCTTGCCCAAAGAGCTGCCCCAGGGGATGTTGCCGGCCCTGGGTGGGTTTCTGAGTTCCAGGTTGAAGATCCCAGTGCCAAGCTGTTGGCACCACTACATGGAGAAGAGACACATTTCCAGAGGGTTTGATAGGATTTCTTTGGAGCAACAATGCCTTTCTTTCTTTTTTTTTTTTTNTTTTAAGGACTGAACAGCTCATTGTGTCTGTCTGGTGATTCCTGGTTTCTGCAGGAGCTGGACACGGTGTCCCTGCAGGGTTAAAGACTGGGGAAAAGGTTTGTTTGGTTTTTTTCTGTCCCAGTTTAGAAGGTGCAGGAGCCAGCAGAAAGGCAGAGCTGTGAGGATGGACACCTGCCTTCGGAGGCTTTTTAGCCAAGATTTCCATCAGTGCAGCCAGAGCCAGGAGATGCCACTGGCAGCTCCCAGGGAATGAGGTCCCTGGCCCCTCGAGGCCCTTCCCGGTGCTGGGAACAGCAGGGTTATCACAGTGGGCTGGCTCCTCTCTAAGATGGAAACTTCTCCTCTGCCAGAGGCTGGGATCTTGGCTGGCATCCCTGCTCCCTGTCACTGAGCCTCGGCACCTTCCAGGGCTCACTTTGTTCACAAAGAGCCTCAGATAAGCTCTTGGCAGAGGTGCTCCCTTCTGCAGAGGCTTCAGCAGGGCTCAGGGCAGGGGAGGGGGTTGGATTTTAACCGCTTGTATCCCTTGGGAGCTGCAGCTCAGGCACAGAGCCCGGGGCTCTGCACCGCTGGGGAGCACCGGCATCACTGCCAGGGTGCGATCAAGGAGGGCACAGGATCATGGAATATCCCGAGCTGNGTAAACACCAGTTGCCCTGAAATTTCTGCCAGGAAAACCACTCTGCACTTCACAGAATCACCAGGTTGGAAGAGACCTCCGAGATCATCGAGTCAAACCCAACCCCAACACCTCAACCCAACCCTGGCCCCGAGTGCCACATCCAGCCTTGTCCTAAACACACCCAGGGATGGTGAATCCACCCCCTCCCCAGGCAGAGCATTCCAATACTTTATCACCCTTTCTGGAAAAAACTTTTTCCTAATTCCTAACTTCTGAAGAAAGGAACGAACAGGGGACGGCTCAGGCACAGGGTCGCCTCCCCGATTTCTCTATCCAGCAGTTTGGAAGAGATGCCAAAAGTGGCCAAACCCCTGTGATTCCTGCCTTGAGGAAGCCAAGTCCCCCCAGCAGGCTCCCCCCAGGTGCCCGGCTCGGGAGGGTGTGCGAGACAGAGCAGGTTTTGTGTCACATGTCACACCCGGCCCGGGCTTGCCTGGCAGGAGGAGCCCCCAGGAACACACCGGGCTCTCCATGCCTTAAGTTTTAAGTTGTTTTCCTCTTTTTCTGCTCTGCTTGTCCCAGGGCTTTGTCCTGGAGCTCTGGCAGGGTTGGGAATGTGCCCATTCCCTGGGGGAATTCAGTGCCCGCCACCCTCGAGGGGGAAGAGCCTTTCCCTGAAATCCAACGCACAATCCAATCCCCGGACACAATTCCAGCCTTTCCCTGGGTCCTGGCCCTGTCCCAGGGCAGAGATCGGAGCTGCCCCCTCTCCCCATCGCGAGGAAGTGGTAGATTGTGATGAGATCTCCCCTCACCGCCCTCTCCTCCAGGACGACGTAAGTTGGACTGGGTGTTCCCGCACAACTGAATCTCTTTGCGAGCCTGAAAAACCCCTTTAACCCCAAGCTCTTAAGACAAGATTTGAGGGAACCAGTCCGAGGCATCTCACGCAGCTCCTCGCGGGATGCTGCACCCGCTGACCCAGCCCTGGAGCCCCGCGGCGTCCCCCGATTCCCAGGGAAGGGCTGGCTGGCAGCCGTGCAGCCTCGCCTGCCGCTCAGCCTCATTTCTCCTCGTTTCTCGGGCTGTTTACGCAAGCCAGCCTTGGCCAGAGGCGCCGGCCCCGCTGCGTGCCAAGGGAGGAAGCGGGCACAGCACAAGCGCTCGTGGCTGGCACCCAACAGCCCGCACGCTCCCCGTGCAGAACAAAGGGCCGGGATGCAGCTCCTGCCCCAGGGCAGCGCTGGCCCCTCGCAGGGCTCCTCCTTGGGATGCCTTGGGTTTTAACTTTGATGTTTCCCAAACCCTGCAGTGCTCAGTGTGGGACTCTGCAGGGTTTTGTACCCTGGGCGCTGCTGCTCTCTCACGTTAAAATAGACACAAAGCCTCTCCAAGGCTGCTCTCCAAGGACACCCAGACTGTCCTGGGCCCAAAATGTGCAACCCAACACCTTGAGAAGGGGGGCTGAGCTGGGGAAATGCCATCATGAGCTCAAGTTTGAATTGGGGAATTGATGCTGAGATGCAAATGGCCCAAAGCTCTAAAGGGGTGAAGAACTCGTGACTCGGGGTCCATCCTGGGCTCCATGGTGAGAGCAGCCTCTGGCTCCCCAGGCTGTGCCTTTGGAGGCTTTTCCAATCAATATCCACCTTTATTCCCTCACTCCTGTCTGCTCTCCGTTCCTGGGGAGCCACTCCAGGCATCACCTGCGCGATCCTGGCGAGGGGACCCCTCCTCACGTGCGGGGTGGAGCAGAGACGCTCAGGCAGCTTCTCACAAATCCCGGGGATGCGAGGTGCTCAATCACTTTTCTCTCCAAGTGTCGTCCTTGGCTTTAGTCCCTGTTTAACCCTTGCTGCTGAGCTGGGCTCTGAAGAGAGGTGTCCCCCCGTCAGTGTCCCCTCGCTGGCAGAGCCTCCGCTGCTGTCCCGCGTCTCTTACTGCCACAGCTCCACGACGCCACTGCAGAAAGGGGCGTCCCCCTGCTCCAGGGGCTGGGAGGGGCCTGGGGCAGCCCGGGATTTAGGGATTTATCCCCCTTGGCTGGGCTGGGCTTGCCCAAAGAGCTGCCCCAGGGGATGTTGCCGGCCCTGGGTGGGTTTCTGAGTTCCAGGTTGAAGATCCCAGTGCCAAGCTGTTGGCACCACTACATGGAGAAGAGACACATTTCCAGAGGGTTTGATAGGATTTCTTTGGAGCAACAATGCCTTTCTTTCTTTTTTTTTTTTTTTTCAGCTCCAGTAAACACCAGTTGCCCTGAAATTTCTGCCAGGAAAACCACTCTGCACTTCACAGAATCACCAGGTTGGAAGAGACCTCCGAGATCATCGAGTCAAACCCAACCCCAACACCTCAACCCAACCCTGGCCCCGAGTGCCACATCCAGCCTTGTCCTAAACACACCCAGGGATGGTGAATCCACCCCCTCCCCAGGCAGAGCATTCCAATACTTTATCACCCTTTCTGGAAAAAACTTTTTCCTAATTCCTAACTTCTGAAGAAAGGAACGAACAGGGGACGGCTCAGGCACAGGGTCGCCTCCCCGATTTCTCTATCCAGCAGTTTGGAAGAGATGCCAAAAGTGGCCAAACCCCTGTGATTCCTGCCTTGAGGAAGCCAAGTCCCCCCAGCAGGCTCCCCCCAGGTGCCCGGCTCGGGAGGGTGTGCGAGACAGAGCAGGTTTTGTGTCACATGTCACACCCGGCCCGGGCTTGCCTGGCAGGAGGAGCCCCCAGGAACACACCGGGCTCTCCATGCCTTAAGTTTTAAGTTGTTTTCCTCTTTTTCTGCTCTGCTTCAGTGTGCAGCTCTCAGCTCCATATTCAGTGTCACTGAGCTCTCCTCACAGGGCACTCACACACAACAATTCTCTCCAGCCCAACATTCCAGGACAATCCTTCCCAACCTCAGCAAACCCAAAAGCACCAACAACGTCCAAAAGAGGAGGCCGAGCAAGGAGGGTGGAACTCCATCATTCCCAGGGATTCCTTGGCCAGTTCAGCTCCAGGTGCAAATGGAGCAGAACTTCTCCAAGTGTGAAACCCCGTGCCCAGGCCCCTTTTTGGGTGCATCTCGAGGCCCATCCTGGCAGGGCTGCAGCCGGGCTCTGGCATTGCCAGGCTGTGCCCTTGGAAGGCCTTGCCATAAATCCCTGCTTTATCCCTCTCCTTTTCTCTGCCCTCTGCTCCAGCTCACACTGATCTGGCATCACTCTGACAGCTCTGCTGGCCCTGGGGACCATCCCAGGATGTCCCAACAGCCTCGGAGTGACGCCCGTGGGTCCTTCCAGTGTTTGCTGTTCCTGTTTGTGTCTCTGTGTCCCACCACAAATCAGGGCTGAGATGCCTTCGGGGTGTTTGGCTTCTGGCTCCTTCCAAAGCCATGGATTTGCCAGCTCATGGATCCCCCCCGGAGTCACACGGGGACACGGACTCCTGTCACACCTCCCTTCCAGGTGACGGGAAACAAAAGAAGCCCAGATATTTAGAAGCAGGAAGGCAGATTCTGTAAACTGTCTAAAAATGTATCCTCCGGAGATGAGCTTTGGCTCTGGCTCCCAGCCCGAGGGAAGGATCCGAGCTTGGGAAAGGGAGAGGGAGGGAAGGAGGGAGGGATGGGGCACTGGGAGCCTCCTGGCTGTGTCCCCCTGCCTGGGACACCCCCAGACCGAGAATCCCCGGGTGCCTCCACACCTGGGGGTGGAGCTGCTGCCTCCGAGCTGGGATGAAATGAGTTTAAGTCATTAACCCTGCAGGGTTGTGGCTGGTTGCCCCAGGGATGCAGGAAGGGCTGCATGGGGGGAAGAAATTCACAGAAAAGAGAGGACTCCCTGCTGCTGCCACCAAAATCCCCAGCGTGTCTGGGGACTCCCGGGCTTTTGGGGCAGGAGTCGTGGAATCCCCGAATCCCAGAGTGTTTTGGGTTGGGAGGGACCTTAAGGGCCATCTCATTCCAACCCTCTGCCATGGGCAGGGACACCTGCCGCTCTCCCAGGTTTTTCCATCCAGCCTGGATCCCTTGGGCACTTCCAGGGATGGGACAAACACAATTTCCATGGGCAACCTGTGCCAGGGCTTCACCACCCTCACAGAGCCCTCGCTTTTCACCCTCCCCTTTCTCCAGAGCTTTCCCAGACCAGCTCTGGTTGCCACCACCGGTGTCCTCCCGACCGGTTCTGCTGCCTGAGAATTCCAGGTGGGATGCCTTCTCCTGATTTATTTCCTTGATTTATTGCTGCCTCGGGGCTGACACCGCCAAGGAAACCCAAACCTCGGGGGGGCTCATGGCCTGCGACGGAGCAGCTCAGCCAGAGGCACCTTCTGCTGCTCCTGCCGAGCCAGCCTCACACGCACGCCAGGGCTGATGGATGGCATTCCTGGGATGTAAACAGCTCCTAAAATCCCTGTTATCCCACATCGATCCCTGCTGGCTCCATGGGAACCCCTGTGGGACCCAGAGCTGCTGGCTGGGTGCTGCTCCGTGCTCAGGGCTGGGCTCGGCTCATCAGGATGGGCTCTCCCGGGGCAAAGATGGCTCCGGAGAGGGAGGAGAGCGGGATTTGGGAATGTTGTCCCATAAAACACAAATGATGTGGAGGAGAGCGGGATTTGGGAGTGTCTTCCCATAAAACACAAATGATGTGACTTCCAGGCAAAGTTCTCCAGGGATTTTTTACAAGAGCACGGAGGGACAGGACACAGGGAATGGCTTCCCACAGGGCAGGGTTGGATGGGATTTTGGGAAGGAATGAGGGTGGTGAGGGGCTGGGATGGAATTCCCAGAGCAGCCGTGGCTGCCCCTGGATCCCTGGCAGTGTCCCAGGCCGGGTTGGAGCAGCCTGGGACAGTGGGAGCTGTCCCTGCCCGTGGCAGGGGGNAGCAGCCGTGGCTGCCCCTGGATCCCTGGCAGTGTCCCAGGCCGGGTTGGAGCAGCCTGGGACAGTGGGAGCTGTCCCTGCCCGTGGCAGGGGGTGGACCTGGGTGGGATTTCAGCTCCCTCCAACCCAATCCAACCCATTCCGTGATTGCACAACTCTGTGAAAGCACCCTGGTGTCCCCCGGGCTCTGAGCGAATCCCCCTCGGGCTCGGAGCGAATCCCCCCCGGGCTCGGAGCGAATCCCCTCTGGGCTCGGAGCGAATCCCCCCCGGGCTCGGAGCGAATCCCCCCCGGGCTCGGAGCGAATCCCCCCCGGGCTCGGAGCGAATCCGCCTCGGGCTCGGAGCGAATCCTCCCGGCTGCTGCGGCACGAGGTGTCCTCACCTGGGCGGAGGGAGAGCAGAGCCCAGAGCAGGCAGGAGGGCCAGAGCAGAGCTCTGCTGGCGCAGGCACTCACACACCTCCTCTCCCTGGACAGAGCAGCCCTTCCTGCCTCCTGATCCTATTTACACCCCCCCAAAAAAAAGCCCTGGGAAAAACAAACCCCGACTCACCAGCTCCAAAAACCCAGGAGCTCCTGGGATCCAGGGGAAGGGGAAAGGGCAGCAGGGACCTGGCCCAGAATTCCGTGGCAGAGGGAAGCAGGGGATGTTTGGCAGGACAGGATGGAGCAGAGCCTTTTCCAGCCCCTCGGTTCCTCCCTGCCCAAGATCCTTGGAGGGGCACAAGGAATTTGCAATGAACAGGGGGGAAATGTTTAAATAATCTGAGAATCTTGAGGGAAGGGAAGAAGAGAGAGGACTAAAGAGGGAGGTGTAGCCCTCCCCAATAATAATAATAATAATTATTATTAGGCCAAATAATAATTAGTCCACGTGCTCCTGACTTTTATAGATCTGCCAAAAAAAAAAAAAATCAGGTTAGTTTTTTATCTGAAGGGCCAGAACGGACTGGGATGAGGGTGTGCAATGAAAAACCTCCAAGCACAGCTGCTTTTCTCCCCAGATGCTTCTCAAAGCACCTGATTTTAAAAACAATTTTTTTTTTTTTTAGTTCCTGGCCTCATCTCACCTACTGAATTTTGGGAAAGGTCAATCGACGTTTGTTTTGTTTTTCTCCCCCCTAAAATTGTGGAGAAGCTGCTTTCCCAAATGAAAAACTTCTTTTTTTTCCAACCAAGCCTTGAACACACAGAGGAGGAAAATGTAAATATTTTCATCCCAGTTATTTTGTGGATGAAAAGTGGTTTTTTTCCCTCTTTGCTGCTGTCTTCAGCTGCCCTGCACTGCACTCACTCGAAAACCTGGGTCTTATTTAAAAGCTCAGAGGGGAATTGTTTAGAAAATCAACCTAATACTTACAGCCTTGCCTTTGATTTCTCGGGAGTAAAGCCAAGCCGGGCTGCTGCAGGGAAGGAGGAAAACTCGGGATGCGCTGGTGTTTCTGGGCTGGTGTTTAACCTGTCCTCAACCAACGCCTCCCGATGCTGCAACCCCCTGGCGAAGGTGAATTCTGACCCTGCCCGAACCCCGATCCCGCACAAACGCCTTTGCCTTTGGAAGGCAGACAGGAAGAACCGCAAGATCCCCGCATTCCCAAACCCATTAATCCCCGGGACAGGGCCGGCTGCCTCTTAATTGCCAATTAAAAAGCTGCGTTGTATCCGTCCCATCCCCTCGGCAGCGCCCGTAAACACGGCGGCATTCCCAAATTTCCCATCCAGCAGGGAAACGCGAGCCCGGGCGGGTTTTCTCGCCCGTTTTCCATCCCCCCGCGCTGGTTTTTTTTGCGCTGCCGAGGTTTCCCTTCGCTTGCCGAGGTTTGTCTTGGCGCGTGGCTGGCGGGGCAGGGGCGCCCGGGAGCCGAGCGAAGCGATCCTTTGTGTAAAGCAGCGCTGATTGTAATTACGCTGCTCTAATTGCTGCTAAGCAAATAAACCAGGAAGGGCAGCGGCGGCCCCGGGGCACGCAGGGATTTATGCAAACCCCCGCAGAGCCCCCGGGGGCGCGTCCCGTGTGTCCCCCCCGGGCCCCCCGAGGGTGGGACACGCTCGGGAAAATGATGAATTTTTACCCTGTCCTGCCCTGGGACACGGGAGCAGCCCAGGGAGGGAGGAATTGGGATCTCTGCGGGTATTCTGCACTACCAGGATAGCTTTGTACTGGCGGGGGAAAAAAAAAAAATCCTCTTCGCTCCCTTTTTTGGGGTGTTTGGATCCAAGTGGATCTGCTGGAGGGGTCTCGGGGTGGGTTTCATGGAATATCGTGGGATCGTGGAGTGGTTTGGGTTGGAAGGGACATTGAGGGACATCCAGTTCCACCCCTGCCATGGGCAGGGACACCTCCCACTGTCCCAGGCTGCTCCAGCCTGGCCTGGGGCACTGCCAGGGATCCAGGGGCAGCAAGAGCTTCTCTGGAAATTCCATCCCAGACCCTCCCCACCCTCACAGGGGAAGATTCCATCCCAATATCCCACCTCTCCCTGCCCTTGGAGGCAGTGGGAAGCCATTCCCTGTGTCCTGGCACTGGAAAAAAGGATGTTTTTCCCCACTGCTGGATTGCTGTGAAGGCAGCGCATCCTAATTAAAAGCCAGCGAGTTGTGGGGAGTGCAATTCGTTGGAGTTGTTTTTTTTCTTTTTTTTTNCTTTTCTCCTTTTCTTTTTTTTTTTTTTTTTTTTTTTTTGCTCTCACCAGGCTCCCTCTCGGCTTTATTTCACGTGCCTCGCCTGGAATAAAATCAGCCTTGTGGTGCTGGAATAAAATCAGCCTTGTGGTGCTGGCAAAGCCTCTGCCGCTTCCCCGAGTGCTGCGGGGGCAGTGACTCCCAGTTTCACCCTCCCAAAACCCCCTGCCATGCTCCCGGAGGGGCTTCGTGGTGGAGGGGTCGAGTCCTGCAGCTCCGGAGCTCGAGGAATTCTCGCCTTTGAAGATCAGCTGTAGCTCGGGAGCAGGAGGAGGTTTGATGCCAGCGAGGGAGAAAAGGGGGGAAAACATCAACGGGGAGCAAGCATCTCCCTCCATCCCCTCTCCCCAGCGGCTTTTCCGCGCTGCCGAAGCTCCCTGCTCCTCTCCGGGGTTCTCCCCCCCATCCTCCCTGCTGCGGAGCCGTCTCCGAGTGACAGCGGTGAGCGGATTAATTAAACCGCCTGTCAGCCCTTGGCAGGCGGCAGCTCTGCCACGCCAGCGCTAATTAAACCCAACAAAACCTGCCTTTATCTCCGAATCCTGCCGCGGGCTGGGATAAGGCAGGAGGCCACGGCGAGCTGAGCTCGGGCCGAGTTCATGGTGCCCCAGAGCCTGGCAGCCACCCCTGGGCACGGAGAGGGTTGGGAATGGGGATCCCACGCCCTGAAAGGCAGCTCTGGAAAGGGAAAAGGGTTGGGGGGCTCCAGCCCCACTGATGACACGGATCTGGGAGCAGCTGGCTGCTCTCGGGCAGATTTGGTGCTGAATATCCCCCCCAAGATAGAGGGATTGGGGGATGAGAGGAAAATCCCCCCTTGTCCGTGGCTTATGCCCAAAAAGGGGATTTTCCACGACCCCTGGAGCAAGCCCTTGGGTGGGCTCCGGGCATCACTCACAGGGGGGTCCTGGGTGAAACCTGGCACCTGTTGATGCTGCAGAGACCTGGAAATGCCTATTTAAACCAGAAAGGGATTTGAGTGGGTTAGGTTCGAAACCGGGCGGAAACACCAATTAATGTGGTGCTTTTATCCCAACTACCCTGAGGCCACATCCCTGTGCCCGCCCTGGAATGTCCCGGAATGTCCTTTACACACGGCTACAGAAATCCTGGGAGGCAGAGGAGGCAGGGCCACCCCCCAGAGTAGAGCTTGGCCAATTCCTTGGAGCAGAGCTGGGCTGATTCCTTGGGCTGGAGTTTGGCCGAGCACTGGGACCAGAGTTGGGCTCATCCTCTGGATCCCACCTTGGCCAAGCCCTGGGATCAAACTTGGACCAATTCCCTGGATCCGAGCTTGGCCAAACCCTGGCACCAGGAATCAGCCCAACTCTCTTCCAAGGAATTGGCCAAGCTCTACTCTGGGGACTGGCCCTGCCTCCTCTGCCTCCCGGGATTTCTGTAGCCGTGCGTAATTCCAGGACATTCCAGGGCGGGCACAGGGATCTGGCCTCAGGGTAGTTGGGATAAAACCACTACAGGGATGTAAAAAAAGCCCGTCAGAGAGCAGAGACCCCGCTGGGAGGGCGATGCCAGGCGGGACGTGGCAGCGCTGGGTGACCCCGCGTGTCCCTGCCCCGCTGTGCCCGCCCTGCGGGGAGCTGCTCCCCTCGTGTTCCTCCCGGCCCCGCAGGGCTGATCTGCCCGGCCTGAGGGAGGCTGATAAGAGCATTATCTGCAGGGGCGGGCAGGATGGAGCCGCTGCTTGCGAGGTGAAAATCCTTCTCCTCCTTCCCTCGCGAAGGGAAAAGGCCGGGCCGGGGCTGGGTCTTGCACAAATCCGTGTGCACGTGGATTCAGCTGCTTTTTTACCTGAGTGAGCATCATTCCCAACACATCACCGCTGGTCCCGTCCTTCCCAAGGTTTATTTTCCAGCTGTGTAGTTTGGGGAACTTTAATTGCCCCATGATGAAGTGACTTTTGATTTCCCTCTCATCAAATGTAATCTGATTTGCTCCTTCTCCTTTTCCTTCCTTTCTTTCTTTTTCTCGCCCCCCCCCCCCCCCC
>WEKY01015172.1:124129-150015 GCA_013390045.1 Picathartes gymnocephalus
TTTTTTTTTCCCCTGCAGATATTCCCACCTCACTCCCCATTTCGGTGTTGCCTCACCTCGAGCCACGCTCCGCTCCCGCTGCAGCGCCGGGCATTACCCCGCCGGATTTTATCGGCAATTAATCTCTAATTACTCACCTCTTCCCGTGCAGGGCGGCTCCTGCTGTTGCTTAGACCTGACGGAATCGGCTTAGGGAGGTTTCGGGGTTGCTGCAGCCCTGGTGACCTTGGCGGGGCTGTCACACCTTGCCAGGGTGGGTGGGGACACTGGGCTGGGACCGCAAACCGGGACCGCGAACCGGGACCGCAAACCGGGACCGCAAGCTCAGAGCACACCGCCCGTGCCCACCCTGCAACGACTTTTAAACGCTTTGGCTGCTTTTTAACTGGAAAGGGAATAAATATCCCCGAAATGTGCTGTGTTTAATGATGTCTTGCAGAGCCGGGCGTGTCGGGGGCAGATCTCGGCCAGGTGTCCCCGGGCTCTGCACGGACACCCCCGGGTGTCCCCGAGGCGCGCTGGGTGACGCTGCAGGGAGCGGTGCTGCATCAAACCACGCTTTTCTCTCCTGCTCATTTATATTGCAGCTGCATTCCCGGCCTCCGGCGTGTCCCGGCGAGCGCCGGGGACGGCGATGGGGGGGAAAACCGAGGCTGGAGGGGAAGCGGCATGGTTATTTGCACTTGCAGGGATGAGTTAAACCCAGCCGGGGCTGAACGGGGGCTGAACTGGTCCCAGACTGGTCCCTGCAGGGGGACGCGGCGGCGGAAATCCCCGCGGCTCGGCTCCGCATCCAGCGGGATTCCTCCCCGCCGGGCGCCCGCTGCGGATCCCGTTAATTAATGACATGAAAGCCCACGCGAGACCTCCGGGGAAGGAATCAAAGGCTCCGCCGCAGCTTCCCAGGGCATGGATTTATCCCGCCGGGCCCGCAGCTTCCCCACATCCCAACGCCGTGCCGGGGCAGCCGCCGGATGGAGGGGACGGGGATGCCGCGGGACACGGTGAGACGGGTCAGCACCGGCCCGGGGCCTGTGCCGAGGCTTCCGCGCAGAAATCCAGCCCCGAAATGGGTCTGGGTGGAGCTCCTGGGGGTGGCACAGACAGGAGGGTCGTGGCCGTAGGGTCTCTGGGTTGGGAGCGCCGGAGCTGCGCTGGTACCGGGATTTCCATCCCGGGGGGTTTGGTTTCTGCCCGTGCAAAGCGGCACGGCTCGGGCACAGGATGCTGTCCCTGCCATGCAGGGGTGGCTCAAGGTGCCCCTTGGCCCTGGCACAAATTGGGATTTTCCTCCCCTGTGCTCCTGTCCCTCCTGGAAGAGCTCCCGAACGCCTCTCTGGCGGGATTTGTTCTGTTCCCACCGGCACCGTGGCCTTTCCCAGCTCAGGAATAAGGGACGGGGCATCTCCTCCTCAGGGTGAGACCCCACCGTGCTGGGGGCGGGGGCTGAGGGGGGTCCTGAGCCTGCTCGTTCCCAAAGATGTTGCCCCTCGGTGTCCAGGATGTGGATATGGAGCAGGATGAGTCAATAGCCCAAAATTCCTGCCTTGTCCTGGTGCCTCCTCCGGTGCTCAGCCCTTTGAGCTGGAAAGGGAAAACTTCAGCCGGGTTGGGCAGGGCTTGGAACCACCTGGGACAGGGGGAGGTGTCCCTGCCCATGGCTGGGGAGGCACTGGATGAGCTTTAAGGTCCCTTCCAGCCCCAACCAGTCTGGGACTCCATGAGAAGGTGGGAACACGGATGGGGCCAGGACAAGGGCTGCTCCATGGGATGGAAACTCCCCAGGCTTCCTCCTCCAGCCCCGACTGGAGCGCGGCGCGGCCGCCACCCCCGGCATCGCCCCCGGCACCACGGGGTGCCCTTGGCCCATCCATCCACGCCCCACAGGCTCGGTGGGGGAGGCTTTTCCTTATTATTTCCACCGTGCTGAGGGGGTTGGGGGTGGGATTTTTGCTCTCCAGCTGTTGGGAGAGATGTAAACCCAACCCGCTGTAATTCAGCCCGAACGTAAATGTCATGGCAGCGTGGGAACGAGGGAGCCGGGCGTGTTCAGCCCGGGGGCTCCGGGAATGCTGGAGCTCCTCCCGTCCCGCCACCATCCCATCTCCCTCTCCCCCATCCCATCTCCCTCTCCCCCATTTCCCTCTCCCCCATCCCATCTCCCTCTCCCCCATCCCATCTCCCTCTCCCCCATCTCCCTCTCCCCCATCCCATCTCCCTCTCCCCCATCCCATCTCCCTCTCCCCCATCCCATCTCCCTCTCCCCCATTTCCCTCTCCCCCATCCCATCTCCCTCTCCCCCATCCCATCTCCCTCTCCCCCATCCCATCTCCCTCTCCCCCATTTCCCTCTCCCCCATCCCATCTCCCTCTCCCCCATCCCATCTCCCTCTCCCCCATCCCATCTCCCTCTCCCCCATTTCCCTCTCCCCCATCCCATCTCCCTCTCCCCCATCCCATCTCCCTCTCCCCCATCCCATCTCCCTCTCCCCCATTTCCCTCTCCCCCATCCCATCTCCCTCTCCCCCATCCCATCTCCCTCTCCCCCATCCCATCTCCCTCTCCCCCATTTCCCTCTCCCCCATCCCATCTCCCTCTCCCCCATCCCATCTCCCTCTCCNTCCCTCTCCCCCATCCCATTTCCCTCTCCCCCATCTCCCTCTCCCCCATCCCATTTCCCTCTCCCCCACCTCCCTCTTCCCCATCCCGTGGATCCAGACCCGGCCCTGCTCTCCCCTCAGGGGGTCCCGCTTCACCCAGGAGCGCCCCAGCCCTTTCCCAGAGGACCAGGGCAGCCTCCCAGGGATGAGGCTGTTCCTGCTTTGTGGTTGGCCCTTTGGGGGGGTCCGGGGGGCGCTGGGGGAGAGCTCTGGAGCTGCTGGCGTTGGGCTGGATTTCACGGCAGCAAAGCAGAACCATCTGTCCCACGCTCTGCTCTGGTTCTGCTTACGGGGGAGTGGGAAGAGCTGCAGGGGGAGGAGGAGGAGCCGGGATGAGCTGTGGATGTCCCCTGTCCCCAGCCAAGGAGGCGGTGACACCCTCTGTCCCCAGAGCAGAGCTGGAGATGGGGACATGGACATTTTCCCCTCCTTTGTGCCCCCACTTGCTGTCAAAAGAGCAGGAAAACCCAACAAGTCCACTCAGAGCAGGGGTTGGGGCTTTTTTTTCCTTTCAGTGCTCCCCATTTTGGGCCCAGTTTTGGCTTTTTTGGGATCAGTTTGATCCAGGGGCTCTGCAGGCTCCAGCACTGGCCAGGAGTGTTGGGCACACTGATGCTTTTTGGGAAGGTTCAATCCCCAAATAAGTATTTTGGGAGCTTGTGATAAGTTTTGGGGAAGGTGTGAGGCAATTTTGGGAAGGTCTGACGAAGTTTTGGGGAAAATCTGAAGGAGTTTTGGCGACATTCTGAGGAATTTTTTTGGGGAAATCTGAAGAAGGAGTGAGGAAAGTCTCAGGAAGTTTTGGGTAACACCTGAGGAAATCTTGGGGGAAATCTCAGGCAGTTTTTCTTATGGTCTGAGGGATATTTTCTTATAGTCTGAGGAGTTCTGGGGAAGATCTGAGGCAATTTTGGGAACAATCTCTCTCTCCACCACCTCCATCCCCTCCAGGACAGCCCAGCCCCATCCTGCGAGCAGGAGCAGGCAAGGCCTGAGGCAATTTTGGGAAGGTCTGAAGGAGTTTTGGGGGAAAATTGAAGGAGTTTTGGGGACATTCTGAGGAAGATTTGGGGGAAATCTAAAGGAGTTTTGCGGAAAGTCTGAGGAAGATTTGGGGGAAATCTGAAGAAGTTTTGGGGGAAATCTAAAGGAGTTCTGAGGAAGTTTTTGGGGAAATCTGAAGGAGTTTTGGGGGAAAATTGAAGGAGTTTTGGGGACGTTCTGAGGAATTTTTTTGGGAAATCTGAAGGAGTTTTGGGGACGTTCTGAGGAAGTTTTGGGCGTTGAGCTGGAGCTGCTGCTGGATGGAAATTGTTTAATTCCTGCGGGATGAGTCACGAGGAGCCGGGATTTCAAAGCAGCTTGGCTCCCATGTAAGGCACTCAAATAAACAATGTGTGGCAGGTGGAAGCTCTCTCTGATGTCCCGTCAAGGCCTCTGTCTTCCCAAGTGTTTTGTGCTGCCAAAAATCCTTCGGCCACACCGTGGCTTCATCCATTCTTGAGGCTGAGCTCTGGAAAATAATGAATCAATGCCCGGAAACATGAATCGACGGAAAATTTATGGCACACTTAGAATATAATGTCTTTTGGGTCCTCTGCTTTGAAGCATCAGCACTGAAAGTTTTGGCATCTCTTCCTTTCAACCCTTCGGCGAGGAAGATTTGGCAGAAAAAAAAAAAAAAAAAATTCGCTTTTCTCCCTCATCTCATGACTCCAGGAGCTTTGAGGAGTCGGTGGATGTCGGAAACAAATCCCAAGAGGCTGCTGGAAAAATTGGGGTTGAAAAACAAGAGCTACGAGAAAAAACAGGAGTGTGAAAAGTGAGGGACGTGGGAGAACCCCAAATGCTCCAATTTTTATGGGCAAAAAAAAAAAAAAACAAACGCCTGCGGGGATGGAGTCGCTGCATTTGGATTTATCAGGAAAAACAAGTGGAAACACCGACATCCCTGGAAATGTCCAAGGCCAGGTTGGGCAGGGCTGGTCTGGGGCTTTTTAGAGCAGAAGAAACGCACAGCAAAGGCTGGAATAACTTTGCTGTTATTGTTTTGCACACTGGAGCTGGGATTTGAGCCTTTTGAAAGGTCACCGGCGGGTGGGTGGGGGCCAGGATTTCTGGCTGCCGGAATGGGAGGCTGTTTTATGGGACGTGCAGCGAGGCTGGAACTGCTCTCCTAAAATTTTATGGGCCTGCAAGAAGCCAGAGGCCCTTTCTCAGGTGGGGGGATCGGGTGTCAGAGCCCTGCTCCAGCCCAGCCTTTTCCTGCCCGGAGCGGAGCAAAGGGGGCTGAGCCCCCCCGGCTGAGGGAGGTTCAGCTCAGGGGTGTGTGCGATCCCCCTGCTGATTGCTCACCGTGGAATTCATCTCCCAAAATGCCCAACATCAGCTGGCAAAAGCAGTTTGTCCTCCTGGGGAGATGAACAGAGTGTCCTTCCCCCTCCAAACCCTCCCCTGGGGCTGCTGGTTCTTCGCAAATCCTTCATTTCCACCGATTCTGTCCAGGAACAACCTGGGGTTTTCTTGGTCCTGCACCGCTGAGCACTGATCCTGCTGCTTTGCTGGGAAGGGTTTGGGTGCCGGGGAGTTCTCAGTGCCTGCTCCCTGCTCCTGCTCTGATTTCCAGAGTGAAATCTGAGCTTAAAGCACCTGATTATTGTGGAATGCCAGAATGGGAATTTAAATACCCAGTGCCAGCCCTGGTCATGGGCAGGGACACCTCCCACCGTCCCAGGCTGCTCCAAGCCCCGTCCAGCCCGGCCTTGGGCACTGCCAGGGATCCAGGGGCAGCCACAGCTGCTCTGGGAATTCCATCCCAGGGCCTCACCTCCCTCCCTGCCAGGAATTCCTTCCCAATATCCCATCTGACCCTGCTGTCTGGCAGTGGGAAGCCGTTCCCCCTCGTCCCCTCACCGTTCCCACTGTGTCCTGTCATGCTGATGAACGTGGATGTGAACACACCTGGCATCCTCCATCCTACTCCGTTCATCCTTCAGAATCCTCCATCAGCCTCCATCCATACCTTATCCATCCTCCATCCATCCTTTATCCATCCTTTATCTGTCCTCCATCCTCCTCCATTACCCTCCATCATTTTCCTTCCTTCCATCCATCCCTCCATCCATCCGTCCATCCCTCCATCCATCCACCCATCCATCCATCCATCCGTCCATCCCTCCATCCCTCCATCCATCCATCCATCCATCCGTCCGTCCGTCCATCCATCCATCCATGTATGGATCCATCCCTCCATCCATCCCTCCATCCATCCATCCATCCATCCATCCATCCATCCATCCATCCATCCAGCCATCTCCATCACCCTCCATCCATCTCCATCATTTTCCATCATCCTCCATCATTTTCCATCATTTTCCATCATCCTCCAGCACCCTCCATCTCTCTCCTGCGGGATGGGGAGCCCGGCTCTCCCTTGCTTTGATGGGCTGAGACCTGGCAGCAAACTGGGCTGGCACCACCCCGCTCCAGTGCTCCCAGTGCTCCCAGCAGCCTCTCCCAGCTCCCATCCCATTCCCAGTGTCCAGGCCAGTGCAGCCACTCTGGGATTCCATCCTCTTCCCTCCTTATAAGGCCAAACTATTCTTTTTCTATCTCGGCATTGTTTATAGCCCCGTTGAAAATATTTAGACTCTGGCTGGGTCCTACAATGATCCCGTAGCCCACAGGGTATCTCATTCCTGTTGGTGGACAGGGAATTTTCTGCATCCCAGAAAATCAAAGGATGTGGCAATAAGGGGGCAGCCACAGCCCTGCGTGGTGTTTTTGATGATAAAAATAAGAGCAAACCTGTCAAATTCCAATTTAAAATAAACACTTCCCCCCTCAGTAAATTCTATATGGTAAATATTATAAAACTGGGATTGCCCCTTTTTTTTTTTTTCCCTTTTCACCTTCTTTTTTTCCTTCTGTCTTTTTTTTTTTTTTTTAAATACCCTCCTTGAAACTGTATTTAAAAAGGAAAAATATATTTGGAGTTTGCAAGGAGCTGAAATAAAAAATAGGAGCCAGGAGGTGGAAGGACAGGGACATCAAACCCATTGGAGCCTGGAGCTGCTCCTGCTGCTCTCCGCTTCCCCAGGGGACATGCCGGGGAAGGGCTGTCCCAGACCGGGGTGACAGGAGTGTCCTTGTCCTCTGCCACTGCCAGGAAACCTGGAGGGAGGGGAGGGGAGGTGGGAACCGACCTGCCAGGGCAGCTGCGTTTGTTGGGAAGGGGTGGCATGAGGCCAGCAGCTCGTCCCCACCGGTGCCACCTCATCCCCACCGGTGCCACCTCATCCCCACTGCCACCAGCAGCCCCAAGCCACCTTTTCCATGGCCAATCTCCCACCCCAGCACGTCCCAGGGCTGCCCCTCGTGCCTCAGTTTCCCGGCTCAGCGCGGGGCTGGTGTTGGAAGGGGAGGAGCTGGAGCCGAGGGGATCCCATGGGAATCATCCCTCCATCCCGAGGCGCGGGGAGGGAGGCAGGGAAGGGGCTGCGGGGGGGCTCGGGGCTGCCATTAAGGATGTTTGTTTTGCCTGTTTTGCAGAGTTTCAATGTTCTGACTTGCTCTAAGATGAAGGTATGGAAGTTTGCAGCCATTGCATCGATGCTCCTCAGTTCCATGTTATCCATTTTAGTTTGTAGAGACATGTTCAGCGGAAGCCGGGAATTCAGCCCCTTGCCTTCCTCGCCGTCTTCCTCACGGGATTCCTCCTCCTCCTCCTCTTCCTCTTCCTCCTCCTCCTCCTCCTCCTCCTCGCTGCCGGCGGCGGCTCCGCGGAGATCCCCACGGGCGCTGCAACGCCACGGCTCTCTGCTGGCCCAGTGTAAGCTCCTGCTCCTCCCTCCCGGGCTCATTGTCCGCCCTCCCCCGGCCCCACAGATCCCCCCAAATCATTCCCTGCCCTCTCCTGCATCCCAACATCCCCTTTTCGGGGGGTTTAAACAAAAACGTGGCGCGAACAGAGGGCACTGAGCACCAAACTTCGGTGTGAACACGGCAGCTCTCCCATAGAGGGAGGCTCAGATAATTTACTGCAGAGAAGCTGCTTTTCCTCCCCCCTCCAAGCGGTTATTTTTTGGTGACTTGTTTTAGTCCCCGTGATATTTTCTTACAAACGGAAAGTGTCAAACAGGAGCTGAAGATGAGGGCACGGCAGCAGCTCCCCCCGCTCGCCCCTCGGTGCTCCCCGAGGGCTGGAAATCCCCACGTGTTTGTTTTGATTCCAAACCAGAGGAACAGCTTTTTTTTTTTGGGTGGAAATTCGGAAATCGATGACAAGCTGTCGGATCACGCTTTCCTCTGTCTTTCCTGTGCCTCCCACGGAGCTGAGCTGGAATAACCCCGGATTTAGGGTTGGGTCAGAGGGATGTGGGTGTTGCCAGCAGGGCCTGGGCACAGTTTGAGTGTTGGCTGCTGGCCCGGGGGTCTTTGGGGGCAGCCCTTGGGGTCTCGGGGCTCCCAGGCCATGGTGAAACAGTGCAAACATGAAATTTATTGGGTTTTCTCCCCCAAATGCACCTGGCCCAAGGGGAACGTTCACCCACTCCAGGGAGTTTTCATTCCGAGGCGTGTCCTCCCAGCTCAGGGAATCTCCATCCCAGGGTTATCCACCCACCGCAAGCCACCTCCACCCTGGAAGATCCCAAAATCCTCACCCATGGAGGATCTCCCATCTCAGGTGAGACCTCCATCCAGGTGGACGTTAACCCAGTCCAGGGAATCTCCATCCTGGGAGTCAGCCACCCCAAGGAACCTTCTCCTTGAGGGATGTCCGTCCACCCCAGGGAATCTCCATCCCGAGATTATCCCACTTCCACCCTGGAAGATCCCGAAATCCTCACCCGTGAAAGATCTCCCATCTCAGGCCACCTCCACCCACCCCAGCAACCCCCAGGCCCCGGAGGGAGCCCTGCTAACCCCATCCCCTCCTCTTGCAGACAGCGCCTTGCTGGAGAGCTACACGGAGGGCGAGATCCGGCAGCTGATCTGGGCGCTGGTGGAGCGCTACCGGCAGGCCATGGCGTCGGGCGGGCACGAGCTGCCGCTGTTCCCCCGCGCCGGCAGCCGCAGGAAACGCGCCCGCGCCCGCCACAAACCCTGCGAGCTGCGCCAGCTGGAGGTCAGCGTCAGCGACCTGGGCCTGGGCTACAAATCGGACGAGACGGTTCTGTTCCGCTACTGCAGCGGCACCTGCGAGGCCGCCGTGCGCAGCTACGACCTCTCCCTCAAGAGCATGAGGAGCCGCAGAAAGATCCGGAAGGAGAAGATCCGCGCCCGGCCCTGCTGCAGGCCGCTGGCCTACGACGGCAACGTGTCCTTCCTGGACGCCTACAACCGCTACTACACCGTCAACGAGCTGTCGGCCAAGGAGTGCGGCTGCGTGTGACGGGGCCACCCGGGCACGGGGACAGCCATGGAGGCCGGCGTGGCCGGAGGAGGAGAGACTGAGCCGCTGGCGTGTCCCTGGGTGTCACCGTCCCGCCCGCTGCGCAGGACTGGAGACGTGGCCGGTGCCGTGGTGGAGGAGGCTGGCGCGGTGACGGCTGCTTCGGGCCGCTGTCCCCTCGGCTGGCGGGCGGCCTGCTGGTCCCCGCTGGAGCAGCCGCGGTGACAGTGGCTGTGCCACGTGCACGGGGCGCGTGCAGCCCTCGGCGTGCCGCGTGTCACGCGTGTCACAGGCCGCGTTACCCGCGCAGGGGGTGGTGCAGCGCAGGTGTCTCCGGCGTGGGGGGGCCAGCACGTGCCAGGGGTTCTGTGGCACAGGGGTGTGGCACAGGGGTGTGGCACAGGGGTGTGGCACACGCTGGGGTGTGACGGGGCGGTGCTGGTGCTCTCTGATACTGGACAGGGTGTGCTGCACACCTGGGCTGTGTTTCGGGGTGTGCTGCACACTCGAGGTGTGTTTTGGGGTGTGCCACACACCTGGGCTGTGTTTTGGGGTGTGCTGCACACTCGAGGTGCGTTTTGGGGTGTGCTGCCCACTCGAGGTGTGTTTTGGGGTGTGCCACACACCTGGGCTGTGTTTTGGGGCGTGCTGCCCACTCGAGGTGCGTTTTGGGGTGTGCCACACACCTGGGCTGTGTTTTGGGGCGTGCTGCCCACTCGAGGTGCGTTTTGGGGTGTGCTGCGCACTCAAGGTGTGTTTTGGGGTGCGTTACAGGTTCGGGGTGTGTCAGGCAGCTGCAGGTGCCCTGTCCTGCCCCAGAGTGGGAGTTGAGTCCTTCTCTCTGTAGCTTTGGGGCTTTGGGACCACCCTGCGCTGCTGGGGGAGGTTCAACCCCCCCCAGATCCCGCTGTCCGCGGGCACAGAAGCACCGACAGCGCTTTGTGAGTGGCTCTGACCCCCTCTGGCTCGCGCCCCTTTTGCCATCGTCTCATTCCTGCAGCCCTGGGGCTTTTCTTCTTAAAACTCGGGATAATCTGAAGTAACTGGATTAACCTCCCGTGCCCCCGCCACGGGCAGCTGGGTCGGAGCCCGGCCACCGCCAGGGAGGGCACAGAACCTCCCCGGGCCACCAGCAGAGCCGCGGCACTTGGCGGCGTGGGGAGGAGCATCCCTGCTCTGGCGTCTCCCAAAATCCCCACTCCCGGCTCTCCCGGGAGTATCCCCCATCCCCTGGTCGGGGCTGGAATCCTGCGGGAGAGGGGACTCAGGGCTGGCTTTGGCTCCGCTCGCATTTACAGCAGTGTCACTGCTGTTTACTCTGCGGGGAAATAAATGAGCCCGCAGACTTTCACATTCCCTGGGCAGGCTCGATTTGTTGCCTGGGATTGATGGGTTTTCTCCCCTTGGCTCCCTTCCCAGAAAAAGCAAATCATAAACAGAAGGAGAATATTGGTGTCATGTCCTGGGCATTAACCAACGTGAGGGAAAACACTCCGAGTGCCACCCCCGCGGCGTCCTGGCTCCTCTCTCTGGTGAACCGGGGGGAAAACCCCTTGTGCCTTCATCCCGAGGAGGAGGAGGAGGAGGAGGAGGAAGAGGAGGAGGAGGAGGGCTGCCATCGGTGATGCCGGGATTTGGGGGAGCAGGATGGCATCCCCCGGGATGGGCCGGGGTGGGGGACAGCATCTCCTGCCTCTGACCAGCCGCATTCCCGGTCTCCACGCGGGGCCAGGCTGGTGGGGATTTTATTTATTTTTTTTTTTTCCCCTTCCTTTTTATCCAAACGCAGCTCTTGGCTGAGCGGAGCCAGGGTGTAGTGGAGGAATATAAACACCATCCTTCAGCGGGCGTCCCGGGAAGGCAGCCTGGATTCTGTAACACGGAGTTTTCCCTGGATTTTGGGAAAGGCAGGGAGGCAGCCGTGGCTGTGGGGTGTGAAACCTGCACCCGGGAAATGGGAAGTGAGAGCGGATAAACTCCACACTGCAGGTGCAGCTCCCGGACCAAGGTGTGAGTTTGCAGCCCTTGTTTTGGCTGGAAATGGGAAAAGTGGCCCAAAGGAATCAGCTGGAGGATGGGAAGGGCAGATGGGCAGCGGGAGCCGCGCCGGGATCACGCTGGATAAGCGGCTCACTCGAGTTTGAGGGAAAAAAAGCATCCAAATCTAATAATAATAATGGTAATAATAATAATAATAATAATAACTGTCCTCTCGAGGGCTTGGGTGCTTTCCAGGTCTCGCTGCTATAAAACTAAAATTAGTTTTGCTGCAGTGAAGAAGAGGAATGGAAGCCGGGCAATAAAGGCAGGGAAGGTGTTGTGGAAGCAGTGCAGGGCCCGGCGCTGAGGAGCAGGACTTGGAGCAGGAGCTGCCTCTGCTCACCGGGAGAGAGAGGCTGGCTTGGGAGGTTTTCGAAGCAGAATCCAGGGATTTTGGGGTGCTTTGATTGACAAACACCCAGCTCAAGGGACCCTCCTCTCGCCAGGGAGCAGCAGGAAGAGATGGGGACGCAGGAACAGCAAGGTGGGGCCTCGGGCTGGGACATCTCCAAAGCCCCCATTCCCAATGCAAATCCAGTTTGGAGCCCCCAGAACCGGGAAGAAAATCTGATTAATTGCAATGCCGTGTTAAACCCAGCAGGAATAGCTCCAATCCATCATTTTTTGCTCTTTTATTTTTTCTTAATTTCCCCCTGCTGGCAGTGGAGCTCCAGCCCGTGCGGAGGGGATGTTCCCCATCTGCCTCATGCGGCTCCTGCTGGGTTTTTGGTTTGGTTTTTTTGTTTTTTCTTAGGAACAGCTGGGATTTGCGGCCACAAGACTCCCTGATGGGGTGAGCTGGGGCATGGTGGTGTGGCCAAAAGGGTGGATTCTGCTTCCATGTCTTCTTCAGACCTCCTCCTCCTCCTCCTGGTGGAGCTCCTCCAGCTTCCCCGGTGCCATCCCGCGTCGCCCCGCTGCCACCCGGCCCTGGAAATGTGGTTCCAATAGAAAAGCTGAGGTTTCCCTAATGCTTTCCATTTCTCCAGCCCCCTGTGCTGTAATAGGAGCTGGAGCTGGCCGGAAAAATGTCTACAATGAAAAAAAAAACAAAAAACCCCAAAAAAAAAAGTGGAAAATTTCCCTCCTCAAAGCCACAGCAGAATCTCATCTGGCTCCTTCCTCAACATCCCATGTGCTGGTTAATATTAATATTAATAATAATAATAATAGTAACCAGTGTGTAACAGCTGTTGAGGGGGTGTTGGGGTTGGGTTTTTGCCTGTCTGGGGCTGCAGCTCCTCCCGGGAGAGGAGGGTTTGGAAGAGCAGGAGGTTTGGAAACACGAGGAGATGTTTAAAATGATCCCGAGCGTTGTGACAGCACAAAACCCGAGCGTTGTGCTCTCCCAGCCCTGCCACGGCGAGTTCTGGGATTTCCAGTGGATTTTCCATCAGGGAAAAGCTGTGCTTGGGGAAGGATCCAGCTCCAGCTTGGGATCAGATCCCCCACAGATCGCCCAGGATCCCGTTTGCTCCCACTTTGGGATCCACGGTGGGGAAAGGGGTCCGACATCGTCGTTTCCACTCGATGGAAGCGCTGGCAGAGGGCAAGTTCTGGGCTTGAACAGCTCCAGAATCCTGCTGGGGAGAAAGGATTTCCCCAGTTTATCCAGATAAACGATATTTTGGTGGGGTCCGGAGCCTCAATTTCTGCCTTGTAAATCGGGAACGGGGCTGCCACGTGTTTTCCTGCTGGGCTGAACAAAGCGTGGCCTCGAAGGGGAGGACCAAGAGGAGGGGGGAGAAAAGGGAAAAAAGGGGAGGGGAAATGAAATAAAAGGAAAAGGAGTGAAAGGGGAGGGGGGTGAAAAAAGAAAGGGGAAAAGGAGAAAAGGGGGAAAGGAAAAAGGAGAAAAAAGGAAAAAGGCAAAAAAAAGCGGGGGGAAAGAGAAAAAAGGGATTAAAATGAAAAGGAGGAAATGGGGGAAAAGAAGACCAGGTAAAAAGGGAAAGAGGAAAAAAGTGAAAAAGGGCAAAAAGGAAAAATAATAAAGGAAAAAAAGGGGAAAAGGGAAAAAAGGGAATAAAAACAAAAGAAGGGAAAAGGGGAGAAAGAGAAAAGGGGGAAAAGGGAAAAGGAGAAAAACTGAAAAAAGAAAAAAGGAAACAAAAGGAAAAGAGGGAAAAGGGAAAAGAAGAAAGGGGGGGGAAAGGGAAAAAAGAAAAAAGGGAAAAAAAGGAAAAAAGGGGAAAAGTAAAAAAAAGGAGGGAAAAAAGGGGGAAAAGGATAAAAAAAAAGGTAGGAAAGGGGGAAAAAGGGATTCCTGTTCCAGCAGCACCGGCAGCACCTGAATTATCCCGTTCCCCCTCCGGAATGTCCGGGCCCGTGCCCGGCTGCAGAAGTGGATGCAATGCATCTGTATTTTGGATACTGCTATTTATTGGAAGTAACTTATGTTATTTATTTAGGTCCCAAAGCGCCGCCTCCCAAACGCCTCCCGCGCTCGCTCCCTTTTTTATGTTATTTATTGACCCCGACGGTGCCAAGTGCAGTTTACATTTATTACATTTGTACCATTTATCCTGACTTGAGGGGGAGGGGGGGTGGGGGGGAAATAAAATTTAAAAAATAAAAAAGCTGTTTGATATTATTTTTTTTTTTTAAAAACAAACCTGAACTTGGGTGTGATCTGTTCCATCCTCGCTGCACCAGCGGGAATAAAAAGAAGGATTTTGTGGATTTCTCGTCTTTCACGGTGGTTGAGTGATGGTCAGTTCCCACCATGGGAGTGGGGATGGCCAAGGAAAAGGGGAATTTGGGGTTTTTAGGGGAAAGGCTCAGAAATAATGAGCTTTGGACCTCCTGGGAAAGGAGCTTCCAGTTGGGTTGGCTTGAAAAATGTGACAATTCTGGGCAAATCTCATGAAATGGGAAGGGAAAGGGAAAGGGAAAGGGAAAAGGAAAGGGAAAGGGGAAAGGGAAAAGGAAAAATCCCTGTCCTTTAACACCACCGGTCCCAGTCTGTCCAGAAAAAACAGAATTTATTTTGATTTTCACTCCAAAATAGGTTCAAACCTGGCACCGGAAAACGGGGAACAATGGGAGGGGGAAGAAGGGAAAAAAAAAAAAGATAAAAAGTTTATAGTATTTTTTTGGGAATGGAAAAAAAGGTCTGTTTATATTCCCTGCCTCATGCCACCCAGAGATCTGACAGCCACGGCCGAGTCAGACATTCCCTCTCCGAGCTCCGCTTTGTAAATATTTTAGGAAGAATCTTTGGAGAGCCATAAATCTCCCCCTGTGCCCATGCACGGCGAGCGCACACTCCAGAAAAACCAAGGAAAACCCCAATCCTGCTGCCGGCCCGTCCAGAATGAAATAAATAAACAGAAAAAAACGGGCAAATGAAATATTAATGATCCAACAGGAGAGGGCTGCTTGGAAAATCTGACTCCTCCAAAAGCACACACCAAAAAAAAAAAAAATTCGGATGAAAACAGCGGTTGCAGGAAAAAAAATGTGAATTTGGGAAGTGTTGGGATCAGGGATGGTTTTGGGTGTAATTCCCTGGAGATGAGGTGTGTGCTGACAACTTCCATGGTGTAAGCGGTGGATTTTTGTTGCTTTAAGTAAAGCAGCTTCATTTAAACCCCAGCTTAGAACTCCCAGCTCCCAGAGGATGTTCAGTATTCCTTTGGTCGTTTTGCAATGGAAAAAGGAACGAGGCAGGAAATGGGATGCTCAGCATGGAACCCCAGTGTTGGAGCTTCTCAAAATTTACTCCCAGTGAGAAAAATCCCTTGGAGCTTCTCAAAATTTATTCCCAGTGAGAAAAATCCCTTGGAGCTTCTCAAAATTTATTCCCAGTGAGAAAAATCCCTTGGAACTTCTCAAAATTTACTGCCGGTGAGGAAAATCCCTTGGAGCTTCTCAAAATTTACTCCCAGTGAGAAAAATCCCTTGGAGCTTCTCAAAATTTACTGCCGGTGAGGAAAAATCTCCATTTGGTTTGTGCTGATCCACGTGTTCGACCGAAGCAGAGGGGAAATGAAGGTGGCAAAGGCTGGTGATGAAAACAAAGGATTTTTGATGGTCGTGGATGGTCCAAGGGAACCACTGCAGCAGGAACAGCAACTGGAATTCTTGGAAATGTTTGTGAAAGGCTGCTGGTGGAGGAAACAATTGCACCCCTGTGTGCTCCTGCTGGGCTGGGAGCTGATTTCCCTCATGGAAAACGCCTGGGGTCAGGACAGACCTTTGAAAGGCTCGGGGATCGGCAGTGGGGAAAGCAGAGAGTCCAGAGGGGTCGGGGGAGATGGGGAGAACGCCCTGAAACAGCACCCAGAGGTGGCCAGGGAGAGCCCCGGGCACAGCAAGGGCGGGGTGGGGCTGCGGGACTGCGGGAGAGGAGAGGTGCCCTCACTGCATCCCAGATCCTGTGCGTTTCCCGGGATCTCAGCTCCTCGTGGAGTCCTGCCGGGGGGTGAATCACATCATTTTTGGGAATCAGGGGAGGCTGGGTGGCTCCAGCATGCCCAAGTCCATTGGTGAATTCCACAAGAAGCTGCGTTCCCTAGGACAGCTCCTTCTCCCTCCCCTGATCCCAGCACTGTCCCCCCCTCCCCAGCTCTCCCTGTCCTGCCCATTCCTTGAAATCATCGAGCCTTTCCCAGCTCAAGAGCCAAGATCCCACATTTCTCAGGATGTAGCAATCAGCGTGTGAGGGTGTCAGGGCTGGGCTGGAAATAGCAATGCCTCCAAAATCCATGCTGGACATCATCCACAGAGGGACCAGGGGGCTACAACACACCCGCCAGGGGGGATCCAGGTTGCTTTGGAAGCTTTTGCTTGGCTTTAAAATCCAGCAGGGAAAGCTCTGAGCTCTTTTTTTTTTCCTCTCTGAACACCTCCAGCACCCACTTTCCTCACTCCATGGCACGAAGGACGTGCTGGATTATCCAGCCAGGAGCATGGAGGGCATTTTGGGGCATTTCAGAGGCAGCTCCAGCACTGCCCAGAGCTCTCCCATCACCCCCAGCCTCCACTTCCAACCGGGACGGAGACAAAATATTCCCAGCTAATGGGTTTCCATCTAAATATGAGGACCTGCCCTCCCCACTGGTTTACTCAGTGCTCTGACCCCTCTCCGGGGTCACAGGGAAGCTGTGGGAGGTCTCCAGGTTTTCCAAAGGGGAGATGGGGACGCTGATGGATGGGCCCGAGGGGGGCTGTTGGAGGGGAGCAGCTCTGGGGAGGGATTACCAGGAGATTTTACAGCTCAGGTGGATTAAAGGGGATTTGTCAATTGTCTGCCCTGGGTCTCCACCAAAAAAACCCCCAAAAAAACCACAAAAAAAAAAAAGAAAAAAAGAAAAACAAAACAAAACAAAACAAAACAATAACAAAAAACAACAACAAAAAAAACCCCAAAAAAACCAAGAAAACACCAAAAAACAAACAAACAAAAAACCCAAACAAACAAACAAACCAAACCAAAAAAAATCCACCCAACCAAAAAGTGGCCAAGGGCTGAAAAACAACCAGGAGGTAAAACCACAGTGGACTTTTGGGTTCGAAGGGTCGAGGCTCAGCTGTGGGGCCGCTGGGAGTGAGGAGAGGCAGAGGTTCCCTCCAGCAGCCCGAAAAACCCACAGTGGCCACCTCACTTTTGTGCTCCACGGAACCCCCTGAGCCCCAGGAAGGGACCCACGAGAACCACGGGGCTCAAATCCTGTCCCCAGCACCCCCAGGCTGTGATGCCAGGGGCCACCACGGGTGTGACCCCAGCTCCCAGCCCAAACTGGGCCCCGTTCCTGCAGCTCCCCCACCCCGCCGGAGCCGGAGGCTCAGCTGGATCCCAGCCCCGTCCTCCCAGCAGCCGCCCCCAGTGAGCTCCAGATGGGGGGTGGCTGTTCGGGGGCTGCTCCGGGGGGGAAGGAGGAGGCAGCCCGGGCTCTTGCTGCTTTTGTGTCCCTCTCTGTGTTTGTGGGAAGGGAATGAGCCGAGGGTGCCAATGATTCCCTCTGGTGAGGACACCTCTCGCTGCTGCCGCATGGAGCAGCTCCCCTCCGGCAGCAGCCGCGGCTGCAGAGCCCAGAGAGCCCCGAGTCCCACCCTGCCCTGCAATCCTCCTGCTCTGAGCCTGGGGAGGCCCTGCTGCTGCCATAGGTTTTAAGTTTTCTTTCTTTTTCTGTTCTGCTTTAGCTCCATATTCAGTGTCACTGAGCTCTCCTCACAGGGCACTCACACACAACAATTCTCTCCAGCCCAACATTCCAGGACAATCCTTCCCAACCTCAGCAAACCCAAAAGCACCAACAACGTCCAAAAGAGGAGGCCGAGCAAGGAGGATGGAACTCCATCATTCCCAGGGATTCCTTGGCCAGTTCAGCTCCAGGTGCAAACGGAGCAGAACTTCTCCAAGTGTGAAACCCCGTGCCCAGGCCCCTTTTTGGGGGCATCTCGAGGCCCATCCTGGCAGGGCTGCAGCCGGGCTCTGGCATTGCCAGGCTGTGCCCTTGGAAGGCCTTGCCATAAATCCCTGCTTTATCCCTCTCCTTTTTCCTGCCCTCTGCTCCAGCTCACACTGATCTGGCATCACTTTCTGACAACCACGAAGGGACAGCGAGGCATCTGGAAAACCCCCCTGGACCAAAGCAGAGACACCTGAACACCCTCCTGCCCGTGGGGCCGCGAGTGCAGGGTGCAGATTTTGGAAGTTCCTCGTGTTTTCAGTTGCTCCTGGATGTGTCCGGCTCCTGGGGGGTTCATCCTGTCCCCAGCTCCTGGCTGGAGAGGGAGGCAGTGGCCTGGCCAGATGTCCAGATGTCCAGAGGGGGATGTGATCCCCGTGCCCGAGCAGGGAAGGCCATTCCTGGCTTTGGGATGCCCGGGCTGCTGATAGGTGACACCGGCTGCCCCTCGGTGACCTTGGCATTGAGGTGGGAAGGGTTAATCAGGGCTCTGCTCTGCCTCCCTGCTCCCTGATTAATTCCAGCCAGGTGTCCACGCTTCGGGTCTTAAAACAACAGCAGCTCCAGAGCCTGGGAACACTCAGCCCCGCCGCAATTCCAAGTATGGATAAATATTTGCACCTCCGTGGCTGCGAGACACCTTGGAGATACCAAGGTGGTTACTGGGGGAGCTCTTTCCAAGGGAAAAGATGGATTTCCTGGGGAGCTCCAGCACCTTTTGCAGCTCTCCCTGGGTGGTCTTGGGGAAGATGCCAGGGTTTTGGGGGTTGGAAGGGGGGTGTCATCCCATGGCAGCTCCCGGGGAATCCAAACCTGCTCCCGCTGCTGTTCGGCTTCACAGCTCCTGGTTTTACATGGGAGAGTGAGGAGGAGAAATGCAGAATCCAGGGAATGTGCACAGCCCCTTTCTTGGGATACCCTGAGGAAAGGCTCAGCCATCCCAGAAAATCCATTTAGCTCTGTGAGTTCCCGTTTCCATCTCGGTGTGCTTTGAGGGTTGTCAGGTTCTCTCTTTCCCTGAAATACTCCGGAGGTTTCCAGCTCTGACTTTCACCCCGTGAGTGAATTTCTGGCTTTCAGCAGCGTGTGATGAGTGCCAGGATGACAGAAAGATTGTGTTTTCTTTGTGACCAGGGCGGTCTGGATTTTCCAGGCCTCCTTCACAGCTGGGAACTCCAAGGAATTCAGTTACCTGCTCTTCTCCACCTTTTATCGTAGAATCAGGTTGGAGAAGACCTCTGAGATCATCCAGCCCCACCATCCAATGGCCTTGCCGGTGTTCCTCTGACCCCTTTTTTATATTTAAAATAATTTTTAGCCTTTTTTTTTTTTTTTCTGTACTTGGGTCTGAAAATCTCATGGAGAGCTGCAGACCTGACCCTCATCTCACTCTGGCCAGCAACAGCAAAATTAAAACCCACCCCAGGGTTGTGATGGGTTCAGGGATGTTTGGGCTGCAGAATCCTCTTTATTTGGGCAAATGAAGAGTCTCACAAGAGGGCTCTTCCCTCCAGAGTGTGATGGAGTTGTTCTGCCCCTCTGGGGAGTCTGTGCTGTATTAAAACTCTCGTAATAACTTCACAGGCATTTCCACATTCAAGTGATCATCATAATGCTCATAAAGCACACTCCAGAGTGAAGTATTTATGAATTATTTGACTTAAAGTAGGGGGGAAATAAAAAAAAAAAAAAAACCAAACCAGAAGAAAAGACCTGGGCTGAATTAATAGCTCTGGGAGAACCATAAATTGAGAGGAATCATATTGCAGAAGGTAATTTTGTGTGTGCAATAAAAGCAACGTTTATGGCTCCGCTGCCTAAATTTGGTTTGGATGGTTTTGAAGGGAAAGGGCTTTGAAATAACTTTTAATTTTTCTCCTTTCATTTTTTTATATTGCCTGGAAGAGAAACACCAGGCACGTCTGCGTTAGGCACGGAGTGAGGAACCAGGTGGGAGCGCCGGGAATCCGGCGGCTTGGGCTGGAGCAGGTGAGGAGGAAGAGGAGGGAGAGCAGGAGGAAGAGGAGGGGCGGAAATTGAGATGCTCAGCCCTGGGCTGGCTCCCTCAGAGCCCACGCCGGGGTTTGGTGGCTCCCATTGCCTGCAATAAATTGTTGGGATCCCAAATCCCCGCGGAGGGATCGGCGTGTCCGGGGGCGTTTCTGGGAGCTGTTCAAACCCCGCAGGAGGGCACAGGGCTGGCAGGATGGTCCTCCCTCCTCTCCCAGCCTGAGGGGATGCTTTATCAGGGAGGGAGCTGGGAGACCTGAGGCAGGCTGGGTTCATCCCGGACCTCCCTTCACCCCGGATCGCAGAGAAGGAAAAGGTTTGGAAATATTCTTCCCTGTAGCAAATAGGGCAAAAACTGGGACAAAACTTCCACTGATGCCTTTGGGTTTTTTTTCTGTTCTGCTTTAGTGTGCAACTCTCAGCTCCATATTCAGTGTCACTGAGCTCTCCTCACAGGGCACTCACACACAACAATTCTCTCCAGCCCAACATTCCAGGACAATCCTTCCCAACCTCAGCAAACCCAAAAGCACCAACAACGTCCAAAAGAGGAGGCCGAGCAAGGAGGATGGAACTCCATCATTCCCAGGGATTCATTGGCCAGTTCAGCTCCAGGTGCAAATGGAGCAGAACTTCTCCAAGTGTGAAACCCCGTGCCCAGGCCCCTTTTTGGGTGCATCTCGAGGCCCATCCTGGCAGGGCTGCAGCCGGGCTCTGGCATTGCCAGGCTGTGCCCTTGGAAGGCCTTGCCATAAATCCCAGCTTTATTCCTCTCCTTTTGCCTGCCCTCTGCTCCAGCTCACACTGACCAGGCATCACCACCACATCCCTAAGAACTGCTCCCAAGTGACAGAGGGGAATTTCCACCCCTGAGGAAGAGTGGCAGGCGAGTGGAGCTGGCTGAGGAAGTGGCTCTCAGGATGTCAGGGATGACAGCGCTGCACCTTCCCCGAGTCCCTGCAGCTGGGGAGGGCCTGGATCTGCCAGCAAGCAGCTCTGATTCAGGCAGCAGGAATGCAGACACCATCCCTCCTTGTTTTGGGGTTTTTTTTTTTTTTTTTTTGCTCCTTTCCTACATACCAGGATCAGGCAGAGCCAGCGAAGCCCCAGCTCGTAAATCCTCGCCACTGCCAGGACCCGCAGGGATTTCTTCCCTCTGTCAAACGCAGTCATCAAATCCCTTCCAACACGTTTTTAATGGGGGAACTGAAGGCTGTGACGTTCCCTCTGGGGCATCTGCTTGCTGGGAGGCTCTGGCTCCCATCCCTGGGCTGCAGCAGCCGGGATTCTCCCACCTGGAAGCACTTTGGGCTCGGGATGGTGATGGATCCTGGCACCCGCATGGAGCGAGCAGGAGCTGCCCAGGGCTCGGGATGTGCCCTCTCAGAGCTGGGAGACGCCAGATCGGTGTGAGCTGGAGCAGAGGGCAGGCAAAAGGAGAGGAATAAAGCAGGGATTGATGGCAAGGCCTTCCAAGGGCACAGCCTGGCAATGCCAGAGCCCGGCTGCAGCCCTGCCAGGATGGGCCTCGAGATGCACCCAAAAAGGGGCCTGGGCACGGGGTTTCACACTTGGAGAAGTTCTGCTCCATTTGCACCTGGAGCTGAACTGGCCAATGAATCCCTGGGAATGATGGAGTTCCATCCTCCTTGCTCGGCCTCCTCTTTTGGACGTTGTTGGTGCTTTTGGGTTTGCTGAGGTTGGGAAGGATTGTCCTGGAATGTTGGGCTGGAGAGAATTGTTGTGTGTGAGTGCCCTGTGAGGAGAGCTCAGTGACACTGAATATGGAGCTGAGAGCTGCACACTGAAGCAGAACAGACAAAAAAACCCCGGGGATGTTGCCCCGTTCCCCAGTGAAGTGTCACAGGCAGGGAGTGAGTAACGGCTCAGGAGAATCCTTGGCAATTCCCAGGAAACCGCTGGAATAAATCAGCTCCGGGTGGAGGCACCTTTGTTTCTTTGCACGGAAATTTTCAGGTTCCTAATTTGGCACCTAAGGTGGCTGTTTCCTCATGATCTGTAGGATTCCCAGAAATATCATTGCTGGAGACAAGGACAAGAGCATCATCATCATCATCATCATCATCATCGTCATGGAATCTCCTGAGCTGGAAGGGATCCAGAGAGATCCACAGGGATCACTTCACGTTTAGTGGGAGTGGGACACTCAGTCACAGGCTGGATTTGATCTTTCAGGTCTTTTCCAACCCTAAATGATCGCTGTAATTCTCTGATTTTCAACCCTCACTGGGCTCTGGTTCCGGAAAACAGATTAATCATGAAAACAGATTAATCATGAAAACAGATTAATAATGAAAACAGATTAAACCTTGCACTGAAGATGTGAAGTTGGGTTAACACAAAGCTGGACCCCCAGGGCTGGGATCATCCTCGTCTTCATTAATGAGAGCAACTAAAAATTAACATCAAGCAAGTTGATTTCTCATGGCTGCTGCTGGATCCAGTTCAGCTTGGGGGACTTTTTAACCTTAAACCAGACATTTTCAGGTCTGGGTTAAATTATGCCTCCGCAGGCTGTCATTAGAGAATAAAAGGAGCAGGTAATTTTAACATTTTTGAACAATTGCCCAGATTAAATTTTTTTAAAGTAGAAACCTCTGTGAGCGTTCAGGGATGCAGAGAGGAAACTGGGGCTGGAATGCTTTGATTGATGAGTGGGGCTGGGGATGCCCGGGAAGGAGCAGGGCCTTGGACAGCGGCCACGGAGCCAGCGGGGCTTGAAAGCCCTGCCGAAGAAATCTTTGTGGTCAGAGGCTTTCACTGCTGCTCTGATCCCTCTCTGCTTATCAAACAGAGCCCGAATTCCTTCCTGATGACATGGGAGGGAGAGCGTTACCGGAGAAGCCAGCTGATGGGTTCGGGGGGAGAGGGATACAGCTCAGGGTCCTTTTTGGGGGAGGAATCCCGTGCTGAGGTGTCTCACGGTGGTTCCTGCAGCCTGCAGAGCTCAGGATGTTGTTTTATTCTCGCTGTGGACGTGGCTATTGAAGCACAGAATCCCAGAATGGGTTCTGTTGGATCTTAAATTTCATCTCATTCCAGCCCCTGCCATGGACAGGGACAACTTCCACCATCCCAGGCGGCTCCAAGCTCCATCCAGCCTGGACTTGAAGGCATTTTTCAGGGCTAAAACAACTTCCTTGCCCATGGAAGACAAGGACTGGAAGAGCAAACCCCAACCAGCAGCACAGTGAGAAGCCAGGCCTGTCTGAGCCTCTTCCCTCTGACATTTTCCAGGGGGGTGGGATAAAGTGGGAAATGAGACACATCACCAGCTGTGCCCTGCTCCGAGTTCCCCAAACCTTTACCCCCCCCAGCAAAACTTGACCGTGAGAGGCTGAGCCTGCCCAGCAGTGGGGGAGGCAGCAGGAGAAGCTTTTTTTGGCCCCATTTGGGGAGTGAGGAGCAGCAGGACCAGCGCTGGGACCTCACTCGGCTGACATCAGGCAGAAGCTGGTGGAGGCAGAGCTCCAAATGCCCCTGGCTGGTGTGAATGAGGCTGGAGGAGGGTCCCGGGGACGGGGGGGGGGTTGTAAAACCACCCCCACCACATGTGCAGGGAGGTCGTGGCTGCTTCTGAGCGAGTGCAGCTGAGGAGCCCAAAATACATTTCCCCCTCCGAGGAGTTTTGTTCTCTCAGCTCTGCCTCGCTGCATCCCGGGATGGATGTGCTGGAGGGGGTCTGGCACTGCCTGCAGCCCCCCAAACTCCTGGGATGGATGTGCTGGAGGGGGTCTGGCACTGGCAGCTTCTCCCAGGAATGGTGCAATGAGGAACCAGCAGCTGCAGTGAGGGATTGACAGAGTCAGAATCACAAAATCGTGGAATGTTTTGGATTGAAAGGACCTCAAAACTCATCCACGGGCAGGGACACCTTCCCCCAGCGCAGGTTGCTGCTCTCATTCCTGCAGAATCCCTTTCCAAGCACACAGGCTGAGATCAGGGAAGTTTGGGGTTGTGCCAGCCCGTGCAAGGAGCTGCCCTGAATCAAATCTTTGGGCAGACGGGCTCTGGTGGGGCTTGTCAAACACTGAGCACCTTCTTGGCAGAGCTGCAGTAAATAAGAGTGAGAAAAAAAAAATAAAAATTGGCCTGGTCTCCTGGGAAAGGGGGAGCTCCTGGCGTGGCTCATTCCCAGCCCTGTGTGTGGAAAAGGGCTGAGTTGAACAGGGAAAATCCTCAATATTTGGATGGAGGAAGTAAGGGGGAAATGGCTCAGAGAGGAGGAGGGGCCCAGAGGGTGTTTCTGAGCACTGCGAGATGACCTGGATTTGTCACTGGCACATCCCAGGGACAGGGAACACTGCCCCAGGCTGCTCCACCCTGGCCTCGGGCACTGCCAGGGATCCAGAGGCAGCCACAGCTGCTCTGGGCACCCTGTGCCAGTGATGCCAGATCAGTGTGAGCTGGAGCAGAGGGCAGAGAAAAGGAGAGGGATAAAGCAGGGATTTATGGCAAGGCCTTCCAAGGGCACAGCCTGGCAATGCCAGAGCCCGGCTGCAGCCCTGCCAGGATGGGCCTCGAGATGCACCCAAAAAGGGGCCTGGGCACGGGGTTTCACACTTGGAGAAGTTCTGCTCCATTTGCACCTGGAGCTGAACTGGCCAAGGAATCCCTGGGAATGATGGAGTTCCATCCTCCTTGCTCGGCCTCCTCTTTTGGACGTTGTTGGTGCTTTTGGGTTTGCTGAGGTTGGGAAGGATTGTCCTGGAATGTTGGGCTGGAGAGAATTGTTGTGTGTGAGTGCCCTGTGAGGAGAGCTCAGTGACACTGAATATGGAGCTGAGAGCTGCACACTGAAGCAGAGCAGACAAAAAAACCTTAAAGCTGAAGGCCAGGCAGGGGTGGCAGCAGCCAAGGACCAGGATCCTTCTCAGCACACCAAACAATCCCCACCCCGAGCCAGGGCCAGCCCCGGGTCAGCCAAAACACCCAAAAAATCCCTCCCTGGACAGCTCTGTTCCGACTTTTCCGTGTGTTCTCGTGCCCAGGGAAGCCAAAGAGGCCGGGGTAGGGAGGATTTGCTGCAGATCACCAGGCTGGGGGTGAGGTTTTGTGCTGATGAGATGTAAACAAGCCCCGGGCGCGGGTCAGGTCCTGGTGCCCCCTTACCATCAGTGCTTTCACTTGGAATAAACACCAGCCCCAGGCCAGCGCCAGAAGCTCTCCCAGATGCTTTTGGGGGCCTGATTTAAGACTTCAAACGAAATTTGGGGGGGTCAAGTAACCCCCACCCACTGCTTTCTCTCTCCAGAGTCAATTTTCAGCCCCGAAACCCCGTCCCTGGTGCAGAAATTCAAGGATGGTTCCTATGGGAGGTGGTTTTCCTCCTCCACGATCCCAGGTTGTTCCAAACCCATCCAACCTGGCCTTGGACACTGCCAGGGATTTCTCGAAGCCTGGGCTGTGCAAAGAGCTGCTCTGGCCTTTAGAGATTCAATTAAAAAATTAGGAAAAGCCAGATTTTTCCTCTTTAGGTCAACCCAGAGTGAAACCTTCCCATTTGCCCAGCAAAACAGTTGTTGTTTTTTTTTTTCCCCTCTTAAGTGGAGTCAATGAAAACATCTTGTTGTCCCCAAAATAAAACAGTTCTGGGTTTGCAAATGCATCTTTGAAAGCCCTTGTGGTCCCCTGCTTTTTTTAATTAAAGGCAGGCAGATTTCAGCTGGGAAATGCCACAGCTCAGTAAAAGGCAAAGCGTTTAATTTCAAGCATATCTCAAACAAAGCTGCAGCTTTTCATCCCCAAAATAAACCCCCCCCTTTTTTTTTTTTTCTCTTGGTTCAAGTTGTAAATCATTTCAAAGGACCCAAAATAACTTTTTTTTTTTTTCCCTAAAACAAATGTTTCATCTTAATTTCAGCCAGCCAAGCTTCCAGTGTTTGGAGCCAGACTTTCCCAAAAGTGCCCAGTGAGTGGACAGGAGGCCAGGGCACGAGTTGAGACTCAGAAATTCCCTTTAAATAGAGGAGAAATTTTATATTTTATCTTTTTTTTTTTTTTTTTTACTTAAGAGTGGCCAAATGCTGGAGCAGATTGGGCAGGGCAGCTGTGGAGTCTCCATCCTTGGAGAGAATCAACTCCTGACCTGGAGAACCTGGAGGAGGGAGCTCATGGGAATGGCATGAGGGCCAACAAGAACCTTCCAGGGCCTGAAGGGGATCCAGGAGAGCTGGAGAGGGGCTGGGGACAAGGGATGGAGGGGCAGGACACAGGGAATGGCTTCCCACTGCCACAGGGCAGGGATGGATGGGATGCTGGGAAGGAATTGTTGGATTTGAGGGTGAGGAGAGGCTGGGATGGAATTCCCAGAGCAGCTGTGGCTGTCCCTGGGTCCCTGGCAGTG
>WEKY01015184.1:15334-35682 GCA_013390045.1 Picathartes gymnocephalus
GGTTTTTTGTTGTTTTTTTTTTATTATTTTGCTTTTTTTTACTTTTTTGTTTGGGTTTTTTGGGGGGTTTTTTGGGGGGGTTGTTTTTGGTTTTGTTTCTTTTATTATTGTTGGGCGGAGTTTTTGTGGTTTTTGTGTGTGGTTTTCTTGGTTTGGGGTTTGGGTTTTTTTTGGTAGGCAAAGACTCTCACACATATCAACATATTCAGGGATCTCCAGTATATTATTGATATTAATTTGTTCTAAAGTTCCAGGAATCAAAACAATTTGAATGATGAAATATTCACTTCCAACTGTGCAATGTAACATATTCTATCGGAGTCACCTTTCAGCAATAAGGTATCACAATCACAATGTAATACAAATATTAGACAGACAGAGAGAAAAGTTCTCAAGGTAAACCTGTATGCCTGAAGTTCCTTCTAATCATTGTATACATAAATACATATACACAAACATATTTGCACAAAACCTCAAAGGTTTCTTTTGGCTTTCTGCAGACATACCAGTTAAAATAGAAGGATCATGCCTTCCTCCGAAGATAATAGAAATATTCTATTCATACAGGAACCAATTGTTCAGGGTTTAGTTTAGCAAAAATATATGATTGTTCCAGATATATTCTGATTCAATTATCAGATTTAGAAGGTATTTTTATTGATACTGTCAACTGCAACAATACAAGGTGAATTTAACAGTTGGTTTAAGAGTTACCTTTCTGTCATGTAAACACGGCTAACAGTTAGACAACTCTGTAATAGAATGATACTTTCCCAAAAACTGTAACTTTCTGGGACAAGACTATTATTGTGATCATTCTTTTCCTTTTTATAACTGAAACATAGATGGAAAACTAATGGCCACAGACAGCATTGGCAGTACAGTGTATAAATGACTGCCACAACAAAAATCAACTTTTCTTCCTAGGTTGTTTCAAATTCCATTAAGCAATTTAACAACACAAAGAAAAATGAATAAGTAAAATTTTTTTTCTTAGAGATAATCATACTCATCTCACTATAAAACTGGCAAGTGCATTCTTCATATATAGGTGGTTACCAGTTTAAACCAGTCACATGTTTATCCAAAGAAGATAGATAATAAAACTTAGAGGCTGTAAAAGAGGTTTTTCTTGCATTACATGAGAAGTAAACAAGCTTGTTCAATATCCATCAGCCAATTCAAAGCAGCCAAACTGGCCATCCAGTTCAGAGAAAGATATTCTGCTGATGATGGGAAAGTTTCTTCCTAAGGTCAGTTACTAGAAAGTTACCTCCACTTTTCAAATATAGCCAGAATTTTAGTTGGTTGCTTGGGTTTCATTGAGTTTGGTTTGGTTTGGTTTGGTTTTTAAATCCTTACCACTTAACTTAGATTTCCTTTCTAGCTAACTATTTTTTTCCAAACACGTAAAAATCTTGGCTTCTTTGCAGTAATGTAAGCATAAATTCAAGAGACAAGTGGCACCTTGCCTGGGCAAGCACATTCTTTTATCAGTTTTGATTATCTACCTTTCTCTTTCTATCAGTGTCTAGACTTTTAACATCATTTTTAAATTTTCCTAAGAGTATAGAACAATTGATATGTTCTTTTAGCTTTGCATTAATAAGGACAGTGCCAAAAATTTTATTGCTTCAATGTATTTTTTCATAAAACAAACTTTTCAGATTGAAAAAAGGAAATCTCTGTTTAAATGTCTTGACTTCTCAGAAACATCTCAGATCTGAACGTCTGTTTTCCGGTATATTTCATTCTGTTGCATTTCTTTCAATTATCTGTTTCTCTTATCTACAAGTTTTGCTGCATTTATTGTCGTGTCCCTAACAATTTTCAGTTCAAAATTCTACATATCTTCTGTTTACACCTTTGTAGTATTTATTTTTTTGTTCATGCAGTGAAAATTCTCATAGTAAGAATCATTCAGTTCTGTTACCTATCTCATAGTTTTCCACTTTGGTTGCTGATTCCTTCTTTGTTTAATTGCCTTTGTTCTCTCTTTCATCTGCTTTGGTATTTGTTCCTGTTGCTTTCTGTATCCTTATCTCCTCATTGGTCTCTGTCTAGGACTTAGACCTTTTTAATTTTCTCTTTCTTTGTGAAGGGAGAGTATCATCCTGTTTGGTTTTGTTCACTAGTCCCTAAATTCTCAAATGAAATTCCTTTCTTTCTTCTTTGTCCAGGCAAATAATGGAGAAATCTAGAGAACCATGGAACAGCTGAAATAAAAATCACTGTGATAAGAGTCTCAAAGTTGTTTCCAAAGTGGAGAATCCCTAATTTGATCCTAATCAGCTCACAGTATCTGCTCTGGTTGAAAATTTGGACAGAAAGTGAGCAATGATGACAGAAGAAAAATGTGTATTCTTAGGACATAATAAACAGCCCGAGTTGAAAAATATCAGAGCTATGGTAGATAATGGAAACTTTTTGAGGTACAGTAAATGACTCATTGTCTCCCTATCAACAAATCCTGGTCTACATCAATATCCAAAAAGACATAAACAGGAGAGTGAAAAAGAAAGCTTTGTAAGTTTCAGTTGTCAAGGTTAGTTGTGAATGAAGACTGCAAATATTCCACTCTGACATGTCTTAAAGCCCTAATAATCAAACAGTCAGAGAGCCTGTCCCTGTCAGATTTAATCGAGAACATCACAGAGCTGACATTTTTTCTTTATTATATTAGTAGTCTGCTAACTTGAGCAACTGTTATATTAGTGGATGAAAGGTACAGAATTAACAACTGCTGTTTGAAATGGCAATAATCTAAATGAATTGATAAAATACTCTGAAAGGGTCTTTATATGGTTTAAGAAGGAATTGTTCATATGAGAAACAACTTACAAAGAAAAAAAAGGATACACATGCATGAAGTAAAATGGAGCTACATACAACAAAATTTGGATTCAGGAATGAGAATCAACACACCCTCATGCTATTTTGCCCAGACAAGACATTGGCACTAGCTCGGGGCATCCTGCACTACATCTTGTAGTACTGTAGATCACCTAAAGGGAGAGGAAGTGGGAAAAGACAGAGCAAGTAAAACAAGCCTTAAAGTTAGGAAATTCTATAAGTGGAAACCCTGACACAGCAGAAATGGAGGAAAAAGGAGGCAAAAGCAAGACAAAAATGTGGGGCTTTTCTGACTTCTAGTTTTAATGAGAATCAGTATGAGAAAGAGTGGAGCACTTGCTCCGAAAATGATATATAGTGAATATATAAAAATACATAATAGTTTCCCCAAAAACATAAGGTAAGGAGTTTGGCTGGGAGACCGTAAAGGATCCAAGATACCTATAAATGTTTATCCACAAAGAAAAATGGATAAATTTCTAAGGACCAGGAGAAGGGAAGAGTCTGAGTCATAAAAAAAGGGTTACTGTAGCTACCAGGACGGTATTAGTTGACAGAACAGTGTTAAGAGAATAGCCTAATAGCTGCCTGCTTGACACAGACTGATATCTATTAAAAGGAGAAACACATATGTGTCAGAATAAGAAATGCAAAAGCAAGCAGAACTGTTAAATGAGGGCACTGGAAGTTTCTGCTAGTACCAACACTTAGCCTTTTGGTAACCTTTCTTCATAAAAGTTCTGTAAGATAAATTTGACAATTTAGCACATGGAAGATGTAAATTATAATTCTTTCACTTTTAAAATATAAAGACTTAGAGGCAAAATCTAATCTTCCAGAAATATATTTTTCCTCTTTTAAAATTGGGCATGGTTAGCATTCTACTTAGTACTATTTAATTTTAAGAACATAAAATTAGTAAAGTATTCTTGATTTTGGTTTGGATTTTATTGTTGGCTCTGTTTTGATTTGGTTTTATTCATCCAATGTTTTTTAATAAAGTTTTAGACGCAGAGAAAATTATGGATTTCAAAACTGTAAAATAATAAAAAAGTAAATTATTCAGAGAAAATATACTTTAAATTTGTGATTGTTTTTGAGCTGTCACAGTGCTTGTTTATGTTGTCAGTAATACCTGGCACATTTATTATGGAGAGACAGATATCTGAGAAGGTTGTAGGCCAGGAGCAGGCACTGGTGGGATGCTCAGCTCACCCATATGCGTGGTCAGACAAGCCAGTTTGGTTTCTTGTTCTGGCATGTTTGATGGTTTTCCGTGCCCTTCTCAGTTACCATAGCCTCACCCCAGAGCCAAGTAAACAGACAAATCACCTACCTGCATCTGTAACAGTATTTAATATGAATGAATATTAAGGATTAATTGTAATTTTACATATTTTTACAGTCATTTTTTTCTCTGCTTTTACCAAAGTTGGACCAAAGAAATTAATTTTACTTTTATAGCCAATATGAATCTGTTGAATAAGTACCAAATTCAAACCTCTGGAAGTACTTGAGTGAGGAGCCATTACCAAATTATATTTAACACTAGGATCATGCTGAAATTTTCAAGATCTACTCATTAACCTACTGAAAATGGTTTTTTCTGTGTAATGGGAGTAAATGTAAAAATGTGGGCATAATCAGATGTTTTAGGAGGGCAATTCACCAACAGAGAAAAGGTAGCAGATGTCTCCAGTAATTTCAGTTAATTTCATTCTAAGCTGCTATTCAGCTCAGCAGCACTGATCAGGTAACCTGTACATTTAATTCTTGGTGGCCTCAGCAGGGAGTGTAGATGAAAGGATGTTTTATCTTGCTTAAATACAAGAGATTAAAAACTATGAGTATTAACTCCCCTTTTAAACACTATGTTTAAAGCTTCCTTCCATTAAAGTTCCTAAGAGAAAATTAACCACGAGTCACTAGAGAAAAGATTTTAATATAATTAAATCTTTGGACACAGTGATGTTATCAGCATTTAAAAATATCTCTGCAGATACATGCTGATCTTGCAGGCTCAATACAAGGAAAATATATACTTACTGAGAGATCAAAAATTCAATTTTCTGGCAGTTTCTCATAACTCCACTTATAAATTTTAAAAATAATCATATTCATAGTTTTTTTCACTTATGCAAATGAATAGCTGCCACAAATGATCATATCACTTTTCTACAGTGGAGCTTTCCAAACTTCCATACCATGTCTGTCCTTATGAAGACACATATGATGGAATTTTCTGATGATTTTTACCAGAATATTATGGTAGGTTAATTATTTTCTAAATAATTTTATTTTTAACTTTGTAAAATATATAGTTTTGGCTACTAAAATATTATTTTCTGAGTATAAACATATGAAAGATTATTTTAGTCAACATAAAGAGACAGAAATATACTGGATTAAATGCTTCAATTTAGCCAAATACAATTGCAAATACAATTTTATTCTCAGTCTAAAATAGATCTGAATTTATTTCATTGATTTCAATGCAATGTTAATTTTTTGTCATGAATATTTAACTGGCAATTAGATTTACTGGTTAAATTAATTAACTGGTTAAATACTAGTAAATTTGGAAATATATTTCCTTGGAACCGTGAACAGAGCGTGAGTATATAGTCACATTATTATTCAAATATTTAAAACTATTTTGAATACTACACTGCAAGTTGGGGTAGCAAATTAGAGGAAAAAAAACGTTTTAGACAACTGCTGAGTACACCTCTTTTCAAATTAGTATTCAATTCTAAGCACCTAACTCCTTAATTTAAAAAAAAAAGGAAACTACTAACATACTTTTTGATATTTATTGACAGTATATTATGTCTTAAGCTCAGCAATTTCTTTTAATAAAAATAAGAAAACAAGATATTATCCAAGTTGCAAAGTAAAATAATTACAAGGAAATGTCAGGGTTCATATTGCCATTTTCATCCACCTACATATGCACCATATCACTGCCACGAAGTGTGTGGTTCAAAACTAATTATGGTTTCCATGTGGCTTTTCAAGGACTGACATGAAAATTACACGATGAAGAATTCAGATAGTTAGGTCCATATATTTTGCTTTATAGACAAGTATTAAATAATTTTCTCCCGGATCCTTCTATGCAGAGTCAGGACTCTGAGGAAACCAATAACCCTTCGCGGCCCTGACAGGCCTCAGCTGCTGGGGCTGCCCCCGCCACTGTCCGTATTTCCTGGGCCTCTGCTTCAACCCACCCTGAGGCATCCGGACCCTGCTGCAGCTCTGTCCCTGTCCCTTTCTCCTGCACGAGCCTCTCCACCCTACCCTGTGGGCGCTTAGCTGGCCCTGCTTCCCTCTGCTCACCGCTGCACGGTCTGGAGGGAGCCTGGCCCCGGTCTGGAGGGAGCCTGACCCGGTCCGTCGCGGGCTGTGCGGGTGCTGGCTCGGCTCTGCCAGGGCCCCAGCTCGGCTCTCCGAGCTCAGCCTCTGCTGGGCTGCGCCTGCCAGCGCAGCCTGAGCGGGCTCTCCGTGGCTCCTGCCTTGTGCCCTGTGCGGAGCAGATCTTTTCCCTCCACTCCCTAAGATAAGGCTAGTACAGGGAATTATTTACAAGTTGCACTGAAGTCTATTTTCATGTCATGCAAAAGGTATCATCAGATGACTCCAACTGTCTTTGCAAAGCAGTTGAGTTATGTGATGTTTTACTGCTTCAAGCATACCTTCTGCTAACTTCATTAAAGCATGGGATTTCTTATCACTTGTGCAAACAAAACCCTTTTTTTTCAAGCTGGGCACTCAGAAAATTGAAAATACATTATAGGCTTAGGTGAAATGATTCATCTTGTACCACACAAAAGAAAAAAAGACAGAAGTTTGGAAAAAATGGAACAGGAATTTTAATCTGGAAATGCCACACTTTTATACAGAATAGGAGCTGAAAGTATTACCTACTTACCAAAGTAACATCTAGAAAATGTTTTTAAAAGAAATCATAAAAAATCAAGCCTGGATTTTTTTTTTTTTTTTTTGGAAACAAGTTGTATAAATGTGAAAGGGTACACAAAAAATAGGGTCCATTACATGACCCAGAAATACTCCCAACTATGAAATTTTGCTGAAAACTTGGTTCAAATACAGGAAGTAACACTGTCTTTCTGCAAACAAACTTTTTTTGTAGGTGATTACAAATGTGATTTATTAAAAAAATAATAATTTTGCATAAAGTTCACAGTTTTAAGTTACTCTGTATTTATGGCTTGAAGCAAAGATTATCATGTGAAATATACTAAATCATACACAGTAACACAAAGATGCAAGTGAAATATTGACTACACTTTCCATACTGACCATATCTGACATGCTTTTTTTCCTTTTATTATTGTTTAACTGCCATTTAAGTGCCAGGTAAATCAGTTAAAAACTGTTAAGCATTTGCTGAAGACATTCAATGACATTAATGTCAATAAGATTTAATTCTGAGGAGACCAATTAGATGAAGTACAAAGCAACGAGAAGGGAGTCAAAGGTGATGAACTTTACAAATAGTTGAATGGCAGTATCATTTTATTAGTATAGAAAGTTATTCCACAATACCAAAGTAAAAAAACAGAAGTAGTGGCTTTGTCTACCCAAGACAATTGTTTTAGCTGTCCAGTTATGTATTTTTTCAAATACACGTGTATTCCCCTGAAAATATTTTTGCTTGTTACAAAATTAAAGAGAAGGTGAAAAATGTAATCTGATTACACTTTCATTAATGTCACTAAGTAAAATGATAAAATACATTATCATGCTAGAAGTACAGTTTCCACAAGCAACTGTACCTCAGTAAAACTTCACTTATTTGTAAAAAGAAAACTCCGGGAAACATCACCTCACTAATTACTACAGCAATCTGAGAAAATAAATGTCACCGTGAAAGATTTAGTAAAGCTTGCATAATTTCACTATCATGCTTTCTTAATTTAAAAACCAATTCTCCACTCACACAAATGTATACTATACTTCTGCACCCACACTCTGGAAAGATTTTGTAAGTCTTGCAAAAGTAGTCTATTTCAAGCCTTGTATTGAGGCTTAATCATCTTTTCCTTCTTAAGTGCTGACTGATTCTATTCTCTTCCACTCAACTTCTTGCACTGTTCTTCACCAGAATTTAATGGCATCCTAAACACACAATACTGAAATTTTTAAGTATGACAGGTTTCCTTGACTTTCTTCTAAGATATTGAACTTTTAAAAAAACATATTCTAAAGCTCCAGCATTGAAGTATTAGTTTAACTTAAAAATAATCTTGCACACATATATCTGTAAGTGCATATATAGCTATCTATCTATGTATCCACATACGTATATGTGGATGTACATGTGCACACAAATATATATAAACCTTTTCAGCAGCTTGAACAAAACATAAAGAAAAATAATTCTGCCTTTACAAGATATTATTTTCATCTTCCTTTTACCTGCTAACTATCTTCTTCACCTGTTTTCCCTGATGCTTATTTAAACTGTAACTCAGAAATGACCATTGTTTCCTAACGGGAATCATAGTTTTATTCTTTGCATTTGTTCGGAACATTGTTCACATAGTCCTTGAGATTGCAGTTTAGATTAGATTCACCGACAGAAGTTTTGAGTGACAGTGAGGGTCTTTTCAGGCTCCTACATTTGAGAAAGTCTCAGTTTTATCTTTTGAGGAGTGAATAGAAAGGAGAAAACTTGTTGTGGAAGACAACTCTCAAATTTTGTATCTGTTGGTTCCCTCTTTCCTGCAGCTGATATCAGAATTGCATTCAAACACTCATGAACCAGGAAACAGAAATGGAAACACAGAAGTACAAAGAAAAACAATTTCATTACAGATGCATTTCTCCTCATCTGCTGACTGTTAACCATTTAAGAGAATTTATATTCTGCACAAATTTGGGATGTAGAATTTTACTCTTCTAATTTCCTTGTAGTACCAAGTTACATATTCCTTTTAGTGAATGGATGCCAGACTGTTTGCAATAGTTTAAAAAAAATCATTATCAGTGTATCAACACCATAAAATATTATAAAAACACATCCCTTTCTTCAAGCAGCATTATGCAAAGGAAAATGAAACTGGATGTTCCCTGATTAGGAACAGGTATTACATTCTTTATCACAGGATAAAATCATGGAATGGTTTAGTTTGGAAAATCAGCTAGATCCAACACCATTGTCATAGGAAGGGACATTTTTGGTTACTCAAAGCCAAGGCTTTTCTGGGCAATTTGCTCCAGTATCTTACTGCACTCTTGATAGAGAATTTCTTCCTCATATCCAAGCTTAATCATAGATCCACAGAATTTTAAGAGGTTGGAATGGACCTTTAAGAACATGTAGTCCCACACCTCCCAGGGACACCTCCCAGTAGAGCAGGTTGCTCGAGGCCTTATCCACCTGTCTTTGAACACTGCCAGGGTTGGAGCATCCCCAGCCTGGTCCAGTGTCTAACCATCCTCATAATAAAAATATTTCTTCCTAGTAGGTAACCTGAATTTCCCCTCTTTCAAGTTGTACCCATTCCCCCTTGATCTATCACTACAATTCCTGATGAAGAGTCCCTCTCCAACTTCCCTATAGGTCCCCTTCAGATACTGGGAGGTTGCAAGTTTCCACAAAACCTTCCCTTCTCCAGGGTGAACAGCCCCAGCTTTCTCAGGCTGTCTTCATAGGGGAGGCGCTCTGGTCCTCGTCTACGTTACTGGTTCATGTCCAATTTTTCATCTACCAATATCCCCAAGTCTTTCTCTGCAAGACTGCTCTAAATTCATTATCCCCTAGTCAGTATTGATACTGAGAACTGACCAGGATGTTACACTTGGCCTCATCTCACTGACCCACTCCTCCAGCCTTTGGATGTCCCTCTGGACAACATCCCTGCCCTCAAGCATATCAACTGCACCACTCGCCTTGGTGCTATCAGCAGACTTGCTGAGGGTGCACTCAGTCCCAGTGTCCAGATCATTAACAGAGATATTGAATAACATTTGTCTGAATACAGACACCCCTTGTTGCTGATTTCTAATTGGCCTTTAAGCTGCAACATTTTGGGTGTGGGCAAATGGCCACTGTGTTATTCATCAAACAGTCCACCCAATCAAATACAAATCTCTCCTATTTAACAACAAGGATGTTGTGTGGCCATACCAGAGGCCTTACAGAAGTCTAGGTAGATGACAAATTGACTTACAGAAGTCAAGGTAGATGACAGTAAAGATAACTAGCAAATGTATAACTAATAGGTCTGTTGGTATTGCAGAATTGTTATGTATTCCCTGAGCTGCAGCCTTCCAGAACTGAACATCTGGGCTAAGACCCTGAAGTAGGCTCTGATAGAAAATCTTCTGTGGGACATCACACTCCTGATATCTCAAACTGATTTTTCTGCTTTTGTAAAGACTTTTTGTTAGAAGATGTTCATATCCAAACACACACAAAAAAAATTACCTAGTCTATCTTAATTAAATTTTACTGGTCTCTATAAAAAGCCCCCTGTTACAAAAGTTCCACTGCTACTAGATCATGCAAACTGAGACCTCCACAATCTCGTATTCACTTTCCATTAATTTATCCATGCTCATATGCTTCTTAATTAACTACACTTCGTTGAGACTGATTTTATGAGGGCTAGATTAATTTGAGCACTTACTTTAACTAGATTTAAAGCACGATATACATGTGGACACCTATGATTAATTAGAGGAAGCACACCTTAAAAACTAAATAAGAAAGAATAATTTAAAATAATTAAAAACATAATTTAAAAACATTAACTATTTTATCATATATATTTAATTTATTACTACAAGTTGGATTTTAAGAATATTTATTCTTTACCTTGTCCTAAAGTTTGCAGGATGAGGATGTCCATCATATAATGACAAATAATCATATTCTTCTTCTAGAGCAAAAGACTGAAAGACGATCTGTATTCTGTTTCTTTCTTCTGCTATTATAACCCAGGTACAGTTTGCACCATTTGGATATCCATATGGGAAGCCAGGGCTTTCTATAGTGCCATTAAGTCCTTTTAAAGTTCCACCACAGGTATAAATAAATCCTAGAAAAATACCAAGGAAACAAAAGTTAGTAATCCATTTTAATATCAACCTGCAATAGAATACATCACTAGAATTCATTATTTATAAAAAAAAATCAAAATATTTCTTAGCAACTACTGCATTTAGAAAGGTAAAGCCTGTGTTTTTATATGAATGATGGCCACTTAATGCAAAACAATCCCACCCACCTAACAAATGTGTTTTCCATACTGTTTATCTAAAGACATATGGTAGCTTCTTTTAAAACAAATATATATAAAAACTATGGAGGCAAAAAGACAGCTGAGAGAAAGATTTTAGCTACAGCCATGCAGTAGCCTGCCTCTCTGTTAAGTGTAAACATTCTCACACACTGAACCACAGCTGTGTTGTTGTTCTTACAAGAAACTTTAGTCCTACAAGAGAAAGAATTCAAAATATTAGCTAGCAAGGTACACTTGCTACGTTGTACGTGCTTTACTCATGATTGGTTCAGAAAATTATTTACACTGCTTAGCCTATGGGGGTCTAGAGCTTGACTGTTAGCCAATCAAGTATTGCTTATCATGATGTAGACTATAAAAGAGATCTGCTTCTAATAAACTTGGCTATTGGCTATTAGCCTTCTGAAAACTGGAGTCTATGTCTTTCGTCCATAACAACAGCGACAATAACAACATCTATGACTGAATTTGCCTCTGAAGCAAATTATGCACATCAATTCCCTTTTTTTGTCAAAGGCAAATAAGGTAAATAAGTCTCTTTGTATACTGGTCTGATACAGGTTAAACTATTAACCTCGTGCTTTTCCTCGATGTATTTTGGCTCTGGAGAAGGCTGAAAGCCTATTTATTATGAACAAGCCTTTCCCAATCAATAATTCTGGGTTATGAAAGTTCCATACTTAAGGGCTCAATCTGAAATAGCCATCTGTTGCATCATTATATTATCTCATATAAATATTAAGATTAACAGTTTACATGTTTTGACTGACCCAGTTGGATGTTGTTTAACTGCAGTGATCAGGTAGGGCCCCAGAGCTGCTCCCTCACACACCACATCCACGCCCCTCCTCCATTCCCCCGTAGTGGGATGGAGGAGAGAAAGAAGACTAACAGTGAGAAAACTTGTGGGTTGAGACAAAGACAGTTTGATAGGTACAGTAAAAGCTGTGCATGCAAGCAAAGCAGATAAGGAATTCATTGGCTGCTTTGGCAGGCGGGTGTTCAGCCACGTCCAGGCAAGCAGGCCTACATCAGGCCTTATGGTTACAGGGGAAGAGAAACACCATAACCCTGGACATGGTCCCTTCCTCCTTCTTTCCATTAGTGTAGTTCCTTCCTTCTTCTTTCCATCAGCTTTTATCACTGAGCATGCTGCCATATGGTCTAGAATATCCCTTTTATTGGTTGGGGTCATCTGTGTCCCATCTGTGTCCCCTCCCACCTTCTTGCCCATTCCCAGAAGTATGAGAAGCAGAGGAGGCCTGGATGGTGTGTAGGCACTGATGGAATGTTCAGCATTGTTTTGGTCACAAATCTAAAACATGAGACCACAGGATCTACCATGAAGAAGATTAAGTCTATCCCAGCCAAATTCATTACAGTGGGTCAAAGCTGAAAGGTTGCTCTGCTGATAGATCCTCTTTAAAATGAGTATCCTTGAATGTCAGAAATTACCTGTACATTCAAACCCTAATTCTTCTTTGATTATAACAAATTTCCTTTTTATATAGAAAATCAATTTCCTGAGAAAAAGAAAGAGAACAAGGATAATTATTAAAAGGTCTCTCCCAAGTAACTGTGCCCTGGAAGGGGCAGGTCCTTTTCTATACTTTTGTTTCAAGTTCTAATGCTCAGTTATGGCAGTTCTTAACTCTTTTGGTACTTCAGGGTGTTTTTTATTTTCCACCAGCTTTGTAGTCTGAATGTCAGTCTACATCCCCTCTGCAGGCTTTCTGCTCTCTTATCCCTTAAATATTAGATCAGCTTTCCTGCTTTGCCTTTTGCACCCCTAAGCTTCTCTTTCCCAAGAATGCTCAGAGCAAGTCCCCTCTTCTAGTGGAGGAATTTCATCTGAGAGAAAGCACAAAGTGCTGAGTTGCTCTTTCACAGAAACATGATATACATTTCATAACAAAGTACAAACAAACAAACCAGACGCCAACTCTTAAATTATATGCACATGTATATATTTGCCTCATTAAATCATCTTCTTCATGACACATTCACAAGTTTGTCTTCACCTTGAGCATTTAAATTTACAGAGACCCCTTTCCCTGAAGTACTAAGCAGAAATCTCTTGAGATTTTACACTTTGTATTGCTATGTTGTAACGTAACTTTTCCTGATGACAGAAGAGTGGTATGTACAATCTTTTAATCTCATCTTTTTCATATATATTTTCAATGGTGAGAAAAGATGCCTCTTATGAAGTATGACTTTTTTTAATACAAATATCAGTGTATCATAGATATATAGGACAAAAAGGGAAGGGAAGATACTCTCAGAAAGTAATTAGGGCTTTGTTTACTTCATCTGACATGTATAGCAAAGTTTACCTTCTACTGCTAGTTAGCTTAGAGAATTCATTCTCATATCAGTGCCTGCACAACACAACCTTCATTGTTAGGAGTCTGTTTTATTTATCTCTTTCTGCATCTCCCTCATATACTTGAACTATTTTTAAGTCCTCTTTATGTGTTATTATTTATTATTTAAGCTCAGCTGTTTTATTTATCACTTTAAAAATTTTTTGAAATACAGTTTGCGCACAAGACACTTTAGAAAATCAAACTAATTACTCATGATCTACATCCTAGAATTTTAACACTTCCTACAAAATACAATCATTGTAATAAGTATTTTTAAAATAGCTGTGTGCACATATTTATCAATCTAGTTTTCCTAGAAATCTCTTGCTGAGGCCTACTTCAATAGAATTAGAGAAAAAAGAGAGAGACTTGAAAATTAAATAGCATACACTCTTAACTTTCATCCATCTCTCCAGACCAAGTGTGGAAAGCACAGTATAAACTTTGACTCAAGAACATAATACAGCTCCATAATTCAGAATCTTTGTTGCTGTAGCTATTTCATGAAAGCTTTCAATTACATATGGACTATTATGTTAACTCAATATAAACTACAAAGAAAAACTCATCCATAATAGGTCTTCTATTACCAAAATAAAATTATATTAAAAAAAAGCAAAACAGAAAAAAAACCAAAACCAAAACCAACAAAACAAACCAAACAAACACCAACCAAAAAGCCCAGACCCACAACCATTAGGGAACAGAACCTTGTGAGATAACATGCTACTTATTAAGGAGTGTAATGCTTCATATTCAATCCAATAATTAGTCTTATTCATACATAGATATGAAATGTAAACATCTATGACATGTAAAAGTTCCAATTACTCCTTTTTTTTTCCATATTCAAACTGTAACAAAAGAGAACTATTCGTATGCTGCAAGATGATATAACTTGGATGTTTTTCAGTGATGACTAGCAGAGTGTAGCACAGCTATGTAAATGTCAGAAGATACACTGTTAATTGGAAGAATGGAAAAAAAACCCAAACAAAACCAACAGTGAAGTTTGATAGGTCTACTCTTTTAGTCTGTAAAATAAAAAATCATGCCAACAGAATCCATGTGCACAACATGCACTTTAATCTCTGCTTTCATATGTTAATACAATCTGTGATGCTCTTCACCTTGGCAGTCCAGCTTGGATATGATCAAAATAGACAGTGTGCATTAACTGACTGGTATGATCAAATGTGGAAAACATGACATTTATTTTCAAGAGGTAAAATTCATCCTGAAACAATTGGTAGCATATACTGTGATCTTTTTCATTTAGATTTCAGAACTAGCATTCCAAGCAGAATTTACTTGCAAACTGCTTTTCATTAAAGGGAAGGTTTTATTCAAAGAATTTTGAAAAGCTTGAAGTTAGACTAGAAAAGAAAAATTCTTCTTGAAATAAGTATGAAGACAAACAACACCACTCATGAGATTCTCTTAATAGCTAGTATGATTCAAAGTTTCTGTTGTATTGTTTTCTACCAGATTTTAAAATTCAGATGTTTAATTCTCATCAATTTTACATGGATAAATACTTCTTGAAATCAGAAAACAGCTTCTCTTTCTGATTTCAGTCATCCTTTGATTCATTGTGGGATTATTGTGAGCATCAGTAACAGCAGTTCTTAATCCATTTATTCAACTTTCATTGCCTTCTAACAAAGCAAGTAGTACTTACATCAAGTCCATACCCCTTGCCCGCGAATGTCCCATAATTATGCTCACTCAATACTCAACAAGATTGTCTTTGGCTTTTTCTCTTCCTCCTGACCGTTCAATTATATTGTTTAATAACATATTTCCACACCTTTCACATTCTAAGTACTCCACACCTTTCCTTTAATCTTAATCTCCCTTGTTTAGTGTGCTCTTTAATAATAGTCATTACCATAAGATAATTGTACTGAGTCTGCACTGATTAACACACTTGTACATTTCTAAGTTGCTTGTGTATTTCCTTTTAATTAAGATTTAATACTTGCTTTCTTTTATTTTAAGAGAAAACGAAGTGGAAAATGATTTGTTCATATGATACATTTTTCTTCAATATCTTTTCTGATAATGAGATCTCCTTTCATTTCTTTTGCTTGCATCTATCTTAAAACATAGTCAATCCTGTCTTAAAGTATTCCTTAGCCATGTCATCCAATGTCATCCATGCTCACACCCCTTTTTTTGTGCAATATACCTATTTGCAAAATTATTCTTGTCCTCCTGAATGGTAGTTCTCTTCCATTCAGAATACATCTACTTCATTCACTTGTCTCTCCTCATACCCATTGCATGTTTCTGCAACACCTTTTTCTGTTTGTGGTCTTTGATCACCTGACCGTATTTGACAGCAAAGAGTAGTTATTTTTCATGCTGACTATAAATCATTATGAACTGTTCTGCTAATTCTTTTCTGTTTTGCTGGATTCTCTTTCTGTTCACTTGTATTATCGTCACCTTAATTTTTATGGTACCTCTATGTTCATCCTTTTTGTTAGGACTTCAAGGAACCTGCTGGAGTTCAACAGAGATAGATTTCATAGTGATGTGAATCCATTCCTGTGGATCCTTTTCTTCTGCTATCAATCTTACCCAGTTTTGGAAAATATATACTCAATATTTATTTCTAATATTCCAATATTCCCATATTTATTTCTATCTCAACTTTAATTGTCTTGACATGCCTCACCCCCAGATCTTTAAGCCCTTTTATAAAACTGAGAATTGGATGCTCTCATCAGATGTGATGAATGCATTTTACTTTGAAGTGTGTTTGAAATTTACCTTTTTATAACTTCTATTATGCTTAATTATCTTTAGTTTATGCTTTTCCATTTCTGTTTATGCCTCTTTTCTGCATAAAATGAGACTCCTTTCACTAATTTTAACTTCCAATAAAACAAAGTTTTATTGACCTTTTCAGATGACTACGAATGTAAAAGGTTATCATCTCCTTTAAGGTACTGGACTTAGTTCCTTCTTACTCTCCACCTTTTTGTCTTCCTCCCTCATGTGTCGAGCAGATTGCAAGCTTCTTTATTATTCTGCTGTGTTTGCATATGAAAAGACTGTTGACTGTTACACTAAGGACACTCACTGGTGTCCCTTCCTACCAGAACATTATAACCCCCTCTTTCTCCACAAGTCTCCTGTTTCCCCTGTGCTGGTGCTGGGGGTGCTCATACAAGCAGCACCCCTGCATCACAGCACCGCAGGACAGGACACACTGACCTGGGTAGCGTTCACAGTGCAGTAGGAATCCACAAGGCCTTAGAGCTGCTGCTATTTCAGAAAAGACTGTCTTGTATTCCTATAGATCTCTAGGTCTGTTTAACTCAATATTCTGTAATTCAAATAATTCTCACTTCTATCTCAGCTCCAATAGCAGCTTTTATAATGGGCTTTCTACCAGCTGAGAAAAGTCTACATTTAATATTTTCCCTGACCACATATAATTGTTACTGTATTATGTTAAGTTCCCAAAGTAATAAAAACTTTGAATCAAAAAATAGTCTGGGATGAACGGGACCTTAAAGATTATATATTCCCAAGTCCTTGCTGTGAGCAGGAACACCTTCCTTTAGACCAGATTGCCCAGCCTGGCCTTGAACACTACAAGGATGGAAAATTCACAAGTTGAGGGACCCTGTTCCAGTATCTCACCACCCTCACAGTGAAAAATTTCTTCCTAATATCTAATCCTCTTTCAATCCCTTTGTCCTATTACTACACATCCTTCTAAAGTATTCTGTTCCAGCTTTCTTGTGGACTTCCTTTAAGTACTGCAAGGCTTCTACAAGGTGTCCCTGGAACCTAAACCACTCCAACTCTCATGGCTACAACTTCTGTCTTGGTTATGTCTGTCTTTTGCGGTTGTTTTTCACTTTCTACTTTGTAAATAATTCTTGGGTTTTTTACATATAATGCTTATTTCCTTGATTTTAGACTACATTTTTTAGCCCACGGAAATCTCAGACCTGTTTAATAAAGCCTTATTAAAAAACCAAATAAAAAAGCACAAAAATATTGTGTTTGTGAAGTGCACAGTGAACATTGAAGGACCTCTGACAATCAGCTCTTAGGAGCTCCAAGTAATTGAGGATTTCTTAACTAAATTGCCATTTTATTTCAAATTGCTCTTAAAAGAATTTGCTTTCTCAAACAAGATATTCTGATGCCTATTCTCTGCACAACTTACTGGAAATTGGGACATTATGAAGTTTAGACACCATGAAGTGTTCAAAAGAAGTTTATCTGTGATTTGTATCATTTTAAGGCTGTAAGAAAAAATAGTTATACTTTTTGGCAAATAACTGAGTAAGATAGATTGTCTTGCCCTTGCACAAGCTGTAACAAGATACCAAAAATGACTTTTAGAATCTTTTGGTAGGCTTGACTGGAAGCTCTATAACTCTATAACAGTGGAACTGGTACAGAATACCACTCAAAAGGAAACAATCACTGTATATTATCACCACATTTGAAACATTTTCTGGAGGTACTGCTTTTCCTCCAGAGAGTAGTTTCTTATCTCTGTTTCAGACATATTTTCTGAAAGAGGTTTAGAGATATTTTTTAGACTTGTCTTAGTTGTCAAAATGACTAGAAGGACAAAAGTTTCTGTCCTCTCCTGTCAACCTTGAGTGTGTTACTTCTTTGAAGAAAGTTAAGGTCTAAAAAACAGTAGGGCTACTCATGTGCACATGGAATGCATCCTGAGCAGCAGGAGGCTTAAATTGGAAAGGTGGCAAAATAAGAAACTAAATCTCATGTAACACAAGTACCCATACCATTTTTATTACATGTATTGAAATAAATATTTATTGTCATTATTTCTACATTTCTTGTTCTACAACAGAAAACTGGTTTTCATTTCCTATAACTGAAAACAAAGAGGGTTTAACTTCAATAGTGTTGTCAGTCTTTGAGGAATTTAAAAAAAAAAAAAGATTAAATATAAACCTAGAAACCTCTAAGTCATTCAAGAGATTATCACCTTCACAGGAAAATAGAGGGGGTTTTAACTCACCATTAGGCATTTAATTACTTTGGTTTATATATAACTCTCTGACACGGAATAGTCTTCTGCTTCTATTTTAAAAGCATTGCTAGCACCACCACAGATGAAAGTCTGGTTTCAACGAAGTCAGCTGAAATACACCCAGGATTTTATCCCCAGCATGTAATTAACTTTCCTTCTAAGGATATTTCAATACTTCTCTCCTATTCCTCACATAATATCTCAATGCCTTGTAGACAAGAGATCATCTGTTCCAAAACAACTGCCTCCTAGCTCCTGCAGCCAGATAAGGGCAATCTCTCAGATGTGACAAGCATCTGGGCAATACAACTGGACATTAAAACAAGAGAGGACATTTGGAATCTCATCACAGAACAAATTAAAAATACTGTCTGGGATTGAAATCCTGCCATATTTAATACCCCTCATACATGTGAGCCCTACAGAATTGCAGGGCAATCACGTTTTTTATGCTTGGGGAGAGTGTAGACAGATATTAAAGTGGTTTTAGGGTTTTTTAAGATAATTTTGATTTCAAATAATGGAATTTTTCATCTCAGTAGCATTTGCCCATCCTGCTTCTCACTTGTGTGTTTAAGAATAAAAGGTTTGAGCTATGACTTCCTCATTTTAGGAGAATTAATTGTGAAAAGGTTCTTCATTCGTATTCTGAGCTTGCACTCTTTCTTCATCTACCTGCTCTTTCTGCAATTCTTCCACTTCAAAAGTGGAAAGGAACCATCATACAATCAGAAACTGCATCAGGAGTCTTCCCAGCTGCCCAAAAGAGAACACCACATCAAATGCGTGTCTGAAAATGAATTCATGCAAATTTTGTGTTTGATAACATGGGAAATTTACTGTGTGGAAAAGGCATGAATGGAGATTCTATTGCAAAGATAAGTTGTTGAAAGAATAATATTTATTTTACATTTCCTTTTCACTGTTCCTTTATCTGAAAAGCTCCTCATATGTCCAAAGATTTTTAATGTTCTTTATTTGCTGTCTTTTTTTATTCAAATGATCTGGAAAACTGTTAATTTCATAATTAAATTGTGATATTGTAAAGTTAGCTTAGAACCATCTCCCAGCAAGTCAAAATGACAGGGAAGACCACTTACAAAATACTATGTACTGGCAATAGTGTTTTGAAGTATTATGTTCTTTTAGAAATAAAATTTTCACTTGCAGAGATTTTCTAACTGATCTGTAAATAAAATACCTTAGAGTAAAATTTTCATTTTATTAAAACATGCTGATAAGTAGTCAGTTCTTTTCATGAGTATTTCATGAAAATAATTGTAATATACAACCACTGCAGTAGCAGGTCAAACTATAGCTTCTAAAGGAGTTCGTAATTTGCTTTGCTGGAAAGTACAGGTCTTTGGGTCTCTAGGATATAAATAGGCAACAGGACTTGGAGAAATTTTATTTGCAAAAATATAAAGAGTAAATTGAGTTTTCCATATCAGAATAATTAATTAGCAATACTGTAGAATTGGTAAATAAGAGAATCCTTAATTAAGGGAAACAGTCACTTAATAAGGTATTTGAAGAGTCTTTGCTCTTGGCAGTAGTGGAATATAAGGAAATACCCTCTACAAAATAATGACTGAAACAAAAGTAACTTCTGAAGAAATTAAGATATATTTAGTACTATACTTTTAAATTAAAGTTCAAATGTCCCATAGCATTAATTAGTTTTCAAATTAGTTGTAATGTGAGAGGAAAGCAGACAATAAAAGGCTGAGCCGAATTCACTGAAGTTAAAGCCCATTGGCATACAAAATAAACGTCTGTCATTATGTACCTGATTCATTAAAATCTCACATCTGGGAT
>WEKY01015187.1:0-11487 GCA_013390045.1 Picathartes gymnocephalus
GGTTTGTTTTTTTTTTCTTCCCCACGTTCTTTACAGCCTCTAGGACAGCACCACATGTTGCTCCACCTCCAGGAATAGTAGAAATAGACAGCGAGAAATTTGCTTGTCAGTGGTAAGTATATAGTTCTATTCAAATACATTAATGAAGGAGAAAAACAAAGAAAAATACTGAATTCATGTGTCACAGAGTTTTCTAGTTTGCTTCTCTTTACTGTTAGACTAATTTTTCTGTAAAGCGTAAACCAGATCAATTCTGTCATTGCTTTGAAGAAGTATGAAAGCAAAAACTCAACCAGAATATTCAGTCTTCGCCTGTTGATCCATGAAATTAGTTGTTTGGTCTCTTCGGACAGAATTTGATTTGTTTTTTAACTCTGATCTTGATTTAATTTATTTTTTAAATCATCAAGCAGCATTACCTCTTTCCACAGGTATTTTCATCTGGTAATGTGTTGCTATATTACTGAATCAATAGAAGAGTAATTATCAAATTATGAAGCTAGGCCCTGCAAAACTCTTATATGATCATTGTGAATCTCAAGGAAGATCAAATTCTTTTCCATCCAAATTCTCTTGCTTTTAACTAATATTACTGTCAGATATTTAGAGAGAAACTATCTCTCCTATGGTTCTCACGTAGATTGCGGGTGATCTTTCTGAACTACTTGTCTTACGTAAATCAACTCACATTCTACATATTTGTATTAATCAGTTCCTCGTGGGCCCTTTCACCTCTGCTCCTTCACAGCTCTTACATCCATCTGTTGTCATACTGAGGAGACAAGAACCTTCCCGATAAAGTGGATGGAATTTACAAAGCTTAGTGTTTTAGGTTATCATGAAGTTATACTTCCAGCAGAGCTTTGGTTGTATGGGGAGAAGTGTTGCAGATTTTTGTGGTCAGCTGATGTTTCTATGCTTCTCTTTGCACCCTGCAAAGTGTTACTAACCATAATAACTAACTGCTTAAAGATTGAGGAATTTCACATTTAGGCATTTAAACAGGGATACCTGGAATTCGACACTCTCTACAGATCACATTAGCAATCTTAGATTAATGTAAATTTTCATGGTATGCTTTAGTCATTGCTTCCTACTTACAGAAGTGGGAAAATGAGTAAATCATAGCAGTAGAACTTAGTTACTATCTCTTGAAAGCATCAAAAAGACAAGGTATTTAAGCTGACCTTCCTGGATGTATTACTAGCCAGCTTAGATTCAGTAGGAGGTGTAGGTGCAGTGACAGTAAAGTACTGATCACAGATCTCATTTCATAATTTTAAGTCCTGAACATCTCCAGTGTGCTGGTACCAGTGTTAGTGTGTCAGACTAACGTGACATATCCAACTGGAAAAACACTTGTCCAATATGCCAAATTTAATTAAATACCAAGACTTTCTGTTAATACAATGCAAATTCAGTTTCTGAAATAATAAAATTCTAACAACTGCAGGAGAAATGGTACTTATTCTTTGAGAGAACACAGTTTAAAGAATGTACTCATAGGCTTTTCATCTAGTTACATTTGGAGTGTAGGGCTCTACAAAGGAGAATGCAGTGTAGTTTTCCAGAGTGTTAGCACCATATAATAAATGCTGACCACTAAAATATTTCTTTTATTCTCATGCCAGTATTTGAGCACTGAGTGAGAGTTGTTACTTGCCTCCATTTGCTGCCGGGGATGAACAATTCCTTTGTCTCTCGGTTGGAGTAGTGGATCTAAGAGAAATAAAATTAAACTGATAGAAGATGTTTCTTCTTCTCACAACTTCCTGGTTAGAGGTTAGGTGGTCTGTGGACTTGTGGGAGAGTCTGTAGGAGATACAAATACTTTTCACTGCTAAATGAATATTAGATGTACAAACATTGATTTATGATAAAAATTTTTGATGAAGAATTAGCTAGCTTTTAGCCCAGCTTTTGCTAAAGTAGAATGATGAAGGAATAAGAATAGAGCTGTGGGGAGGAGAGGCCAACAAACCATGCATTCTCATTTGTTTTTGCAGAATATACAATAAAAAAGGTATAGGTTGAGACTATTTTACATAAATAATATGTATATAAGTATGTAAATAAGATACTGCATGTAAAACTGACTGCAAAGTGTTAGGGGTCCAGTGTGTTGATTCATAAGCAGTGAGAAGGAGAAAGTGTGGAACGGACATCTGACAAAACAATATACTAAAATGCTATTTTCCGTGTTGTTGACAGATCTCAAAAGTCTGTGTGATACAGACTGAAGTGCTTTAACAACCCCTTTAGAAGTACTCTTTCTGTGTTTTGCTTCATACAATATTTTTTCATCCTCAGGTTGAATGCCCATTTTGAAGTAAACCTTGATTGCTCAGTCTCTCGAGCAGAAATGTACTCTGAATACCTCTCTACTTGTAGTAAATTAGCTCGAGGTGGAATCCTTACATCAACTGGATTTTATAAATGCCTGCGGTAAGAATTTATGGAGCAATAAAGAAGCAATTATATGGTCTCAATACTAACTGGTAGCTTTAGATTTCACTGAGAAAAGATCTACTGAGTTGAAAGGCATCCAGTTTTGGAATTTTAATTGAAACAAATGTTTAGAGTTTGTTTCATTTTATTTCAAGATCTTTGAATGGGTTCCTTCTCTGCCTCTAGTCCTTCTAAGTCTTTCTGAAGTAGTTTTTTGAGATTTTGTAATTTTCACTTAGGTTCTATGACATCTCAGCAGCTGGGGGACCTGCTAGTCCTCAATGATGAACACTCACATGCTATTGGAAAATCCTGCTGTATTGTAAAGGTGCAGGTGTTCCTGCTATTACTTTGCACACAAGAGTAGTTATGTAAAACAAAAACATTGTAAGAGAGTAGAGTTACTGTGTTTATTAACATGGATTTATGTTGTGTTGGCAGAACTGTCTTTCCAAATCATACAGTGAAGAGAGTAGAAGATCCAAGTAACAATGGTCAAGCACATATACATGTGGTAGGAGTGAAAAGGAGAGCTATACCACTTCCCATTCAGATGTACTATCAGCAGCCACCAACTTCATCTACTCCAGTTGTCCGGGTTGATTCGATTCCTGATGTGTCTTCGTCTCCTTTGCCAGCAGGTTTTTAAATTAATTATGTGTAAAGTATTTTGCATTGATCCTGAAACCATAGTAAAAGCCAGAAGTTTTTGAATGTAGCTTGAAAGTGTTAGAAGTTGAGGCCACGTGTTTTGAGTTTATTCAGTAATGTTGGGAATAGTACTGCAGTATTTCTTTGCATGCCATTCTAGTCTTTGACATGTAACCCATAAGCTTTCCAGTCTGCAGACAAGCCATTTCTTGCTGCATCATTAATTCAAACTCTGTAGAGCTGAGAATAGAAACTGCTTCATGTAGAATTGCAGTTTCAAATCTTGGATTTTAAAAACTTCGTTAGTTAATGTGTTTGAAATAATCTCAGCTTCCAAACTTTTACTGTTTTTATTTCAACAGGAATTCCGCATGGGCTACCAAGTGTAGGAAATCACTATCAGAGGACCCCTATTAACCAGTCTTCAGCTTTGACAGCAACACAGATGTCTTTTCCAATTCAAGGTGTTCACACTGTGGCACAGACTGTTTCTAGAATTCCACAAAATCCTTCTATTCATACACAACAAAATGCTCCAATGACTGTTATACAGAATAAAGGTCCAATATCCTGTGAAGTAGTGAAGGCCGCAGTAATACAGAGCTCTGTTCCTCAGTCTGCAGTTCCTGTTCCTATTGCAGTAGGAGGAGCTTCTAATCAAAATCACAGCACTACAGGCCAGCAGCCGTCTGTTACAGTTGTGAGTTCTCAGATGCTTCACCACCAACCTGTAATTCAACAACAGTCTCCACTGCACGCGGTGGTACCAGGACAGATACCTTCAGGCACTCCTGTTACGGTAATTCAGCAAGCTGTACCTCAGGGTCATATATTTGGCAGAGTACAAAACCTACCAGCATGCAGTTCAGCAGTTTCACAGGGTCAACAGCTAATCAGCACATCATCACAGCCTGGGCAGACATCATCTCAGCAGTCCTCTGCGGGTAACCAGCAACAAGATACAGTCATCATAGCACCACAGCAGTATGTCACAACCTCTGCATCTAACATTGTTTCTGCCACCACAGTTCAAAATTTCCAAGTAGCAGCTGGGCAGGTGGTTACAATTGCAGGTGTTCAGAACCCACCAACATCTAGAGTAGGTTTTCAGAATATTGCACCAAAACCTCTGCCGTCTCAGCAAGGTCCACCTACTGTGGGGCAGCAGCCACAGCAGCAGCCTCCACCACCATCCCAGCAAAGTGTAGTGATCGTAAGCCAGCCAGCTCAGCAAGGTCAGACGTATGCACCAGCCATTCATCAAATTGTGCTTGCTAACCCAGCTTCTATTCCTGCTGGCCAAACTGTCCAGTTGGCTGGACAGCCAAGCATTACTCCATCATCTTCACCGTCCCCAGGTCCAGTTACAAACAATCAAGTCCCTACAGTTATGTCATCTTCCTCTACCACTCCTCAGTCACAAGGACCCCCTCCTACTGTTAGCCAGATGCTTTCTGTAAAGAGGCAGCAGCAGCAGCAGCATTCACCAGCATCATCACAGCAGCAGGTACAGGTACAACAACCGATGCAAATGCAAGTTCAGTCACAACAAGCTAATACAGGAGTTGGCCAGTCCAACTCTGGTGAGTCTAGCCTGATAAAACAGCTGCTTCTTCCAAAAAGAGGCCCCTCAACTCCAGGGGGGAAGCTTATACTCCCAGCTCCACAGATTCCTCCACCTAACAATGCAAGAGCTCCTAGCCCTCAAGTGGTTTATCAGATGGCCAATAACCAGACACCAGGTTTTGGAGTTCAAGGACAGTCTCCAACTCAGCAGCTGCTAGTTGGACAGCAAAATGTTCAGCTGGTCCCGGGTGCAATCCCACCCCAAGGGGCAGTGCAAACAGTACCCATTTCTAATTTACAGATATTGCCAGGCCAGTTGATCTCAAACAGCCCAGCAACTATTTTCCAAGGGACTGCTGGCAACCAGGTTACGATAACAGTTGTGCCAAATACGAGTTTTGCTACTGCAACTGTGAGTCAGGGAAATGCAACTCAGATCATTGCTCCAGCAGGAATTGCAGTGAGTGGAGCACAGACAGGAGTTGGGCTACAGGTGCAAACCCTTCCAGCTACTCAAGCACCTTCAACTGGACAATCACCATGTACTGCTGCTCCCCCATTCAAAGGTGATAAAATAATTTGCCAAAAGGAGGAAGAAGCAAAGGAAGCAACAGGTTTACACATTCATGAACGTAAAATTGAAGTTATGGAGAATCCTTCCTGCCGAAGAGGAGCTGCAAACACCAGCAATGGGGATGCAAAAGAAAATGAAATGCAGGTGGGAAGTCTTTTAAATGGGAGAAAGTATAGTGACTCCAGTCTACCTCCTTCTAACTCAGGGAAAACACAGAATGAGGCCAATCAGTGCTCACAAGTCAGTAATGGGCCATCATTAGAAATGGGTGAGAACGGAGCTCCTGGAAAGCAGAACTTTGAACAAATGGACACACAGGAAATTAAAAGTGATTTGAAGAAGCCCCTAGTTAATGGAATCTGTGATTTTGATAAAGGAGATTGTTCTCATTTGAGCAAAAACATTCCAAATCACAAAACTTCCAATCATGTAGGAAATGGTGAGATATCTTCAGTGGAACAACAAGGGAATTTGGATGCCACACAGCAAGATACTGCCAAAGGTGATCAAGGGGAAAGAATTTCTAATGGGCCTGTATTAACTTTGAGTAGTTCACCTGTCGTAAGCGGTACACAGGAGGCTGCAAAACTGTTAACCCAGCAACTTAGTGGTACCAACACTGATTTACCTAATGGACCTCTAGCTTCAAGTTTGAATTCAGATGTGCCTCAGCAACGCCCAAGTGTAGTTGTCTCACCACAATCTACAGCCTCTGTTATACAGGGGCATCAAATCATAGCAGTTCCACACTCAGGACCTAGAGTGTCCCAGTCTACCCTGTCCTCCGAAGTTCGGTCTACTAATGGCACAGCAGAATGCAAAACTGCAAAGAGGCCAGCAGAGGATAATGACAGGGAAACTGTTCCAGGAATTCCAAATAAAGTAGGAGTTAGAATTGTTACAATCAGTGACCCCAACAATGCTGGTTGCAGTGCAACTATGGTTGCTGTGCCAGCTGGAGCGGATCCAAGCACTGTAGCGAAAGTAGCAATAGAAAGTGCTGTTCAACAAAAGCAGCAGCATCCAACCACGTATATACAAAGCATGGTCACACAGGTATGTTGCAGTGTTCTTTTCATGTTTATTCTGACTGTGATTCTGACTAATACTGTGAAATAACATGCTGAAATGTGAACTCAGTTGATATCTCTTGCATAGTATTTCAAATATTCAGAAAATGATGTTTTCTGTTCTTCTGCAGACTGAAGTTTTAACAGTTTACATACTTCTTCAATATCAGCGACAATTGTGGAATTCAAAATTTGTAGCTTGATAATACGCAGTGAGGAAAGAACTTGTGCTTGCTATTTTCTTTCTTTAAGGATTAACTGTTCTGAAAACAACAGTGATTTGCTGGATGGTCTTGTAAAAATGTTGGTATTGTTCTGCATTTTATTCTTGGTCACTGTGGAGGGGTGAATATGTTTTTTCAAGAAAAAACCACACCTGCATCTGGATGGCTGAAATGAGTTGAAATTCTTGAATTTAAAGTTGGTCTTCAAGGTCTTGATTTGTGGGTTCACTACAGTTAGGAGAAAGTATTATTTTGTAAATTTGTTGAAATATTTACTTTTATTCATTACAAAATATTTACAAGTCTTATCAATTAAAAAAAGCATTGGGGAGTTTTTCCTGTTTGCCAAGCTTTGGTGAGGGTTTGAGTTTTTTTGTCCCTTGATTGAATTAATTTAACCTTTTCGAAGTGGTTACTCCCTAACACTACCAGAAATGAGGTATGGACATCAGGAGTATTGATAAGTAAAATAATCATGTTAGAGATTATTCTGTTCTCTAGAATTTATTTTACTTTTGTACATAGGCAGAAAATCTCTCTCCAAAAGAGCCCATTCCTAACGTGAATAGGAGCAAAGGGAATAGAATGGTAGATCTGGCAGTTAAGAGTTCTGACAGACCAGAGGGAGGAAATGAAGTCCTGAGTGTATGTTAGTACATTTTGAGCTTGAAGTCACAGGTCTTTTATTTCTTAACTTTTTTTTAAATTTAGTTGGGGGTTTGTTGCCTATGACAAAGTGCAAGGCATAGGCATGATGGAGTCATACAGACCTAGAACTCAAAATGTGGCAAGTGCTGGCTAGTGCTACTTCATTTTCTGTGACAAGCTAGGTTGCTCTTGAAAACCCTTTGGACTTTTGTAGTTGTTAGAAATCAGGGTTAACAGTTAACAAGTTCCTTCCTTTTTTACTTTCTCTACTTTTTGCTTTTAACTGCAACAGTGCAGAGAGTTAATTCTTAAAATGTATTTGAACTCGCTCCTAAATTTTCACTTAGGTTTTGTTGGGGGAAGATCTGTATATTTTTTTTGATATGTTATTTATCTTTGTTCTTAATAGAAGTAATTTGACCAAAACTAATAGTTTCTGTTAGCAGCATAGGGACAACGTGCTAGATTTTCTGTAGTGCGGATATATTAGCTATGCCTTGCTTTTTACACCTAATGTCTTTAGCTGTTGCACAGTTTGAATTTCTGTTGTAGCTTTGCTAAGGATTTGGCTGAAGTGCAAAATGGTGTGGCTGTGTCTCTTGAATGGAATATGTTTATTTATTCCCTCAATATGAACCTGAAAAGAATTTGCAATTGTATCTCAAGCAGCTACTAAATTATCAGATTTTAAGAATTTTGAGAAGGGAGTAATACATTTAACTATTTCATTTGATTTTGATAATGTATATCATGATACTAGAGGGGGAGGATAGAAAAAAGATATTTTCTGTGCTGATAGTTTCTTTTTTACACTATCCCTAGTATTACTATCATTAATAGTTACTACATTTTTCATTACCTGTACAAACAGAAATGCTGCCGGCTTTGCCATTTAGTAGAAATTTGCAGATCAGAAGAACTTGGTTTAATGTCCCCCTACCTGAAAGTTTGCTCATTCTGCTGTCTGTAGAATGCTCTTCCTTTCTTCAAAATTTAAGAAATGTGGGAGAAATGAATTAATTAGTTTTGATCTTGGTGAGAAATTTATTCATTAACTCTTTGCCTTAATGCATATGTCTGTATATTTATGAATCATGTCTATCATAATATTGCAAGTACAGACTTACAGTTGAACCCATTTTAGAGTACTCTGTTCAGATACAGTGATCGTCATAGTTTGGCTTAAGATTTGCAGAGATCTTTACCACTTCTTTAAAATTAATGTGTTGGATTATAAACAGTACCAAAATCACCCTGGCCAGCTCTTTTTCTTTCTCTAAAGCAGCTGAGCAGCTGCAATAACCGTTGCTTTTCTGGAAAAGGAGATGCTAAGGATTTCCAATATTAAGTCTGCTTTTAGGAGTATTTTTAAATATCCAGAAATGTAGCTGAATTCTCATGAACTTGGTGTGAATTTTAGTGATGACTTCATTTAAGATTAGGCCTTATGTTATGTTCTGTTTTCTCCATCACATTTTGAGTGTTCCTCATGTGATAAGCAGCTTTCTTGTCCCTAACTTTTTTGAAAGGCAGAAGCTGAGGAACACTTTTTTTCACTTGGGCATCTGCATTGTTTTGTCCTCTCTGAAGTACCCCAGTATATATTGGCTGTCTTGCAGAAGAAAAAGGGGAACATGGTTTTTACTGCAAACATTGGGAAATTTATTAGAAGTACAATCTAGTGGAGGAAAACCATGAGGGACAGAGAATAAAGTAATATTAGCTATGGCAAAATTACATAGCTGCTGAAGCTACTGTTGTGTGATTTCCTGTTTGCTTGTTAGCTTAAAATTTTACTTTAAGCTACAGCTTGTATTTCAGAGAAGTGTGAAAGGGATAGAAGAAAAAAATTGTAATAAAAGTAAAACCAAACAGGAAGACTGAAAAAAGAGGTTCAGATGACAGAAAAGGAAGGAGAGTATTGGTTATGCAACTATAGTAGGATTAGCTGTCATGAACTACAGAGAGGAGAAAGGGAAGATGCTTGAAGATAAGGAAGGATGACCAAATACGGCAGGAGTGGAAAAACAATCTGAAAACGAAAGAAAGCAAGAAAGAATTAAATAGTCTTTAAGGGAATGTAGAAGTTAAGAGAAATCTATTTCATTATATGAATGGTAGTTTGAAATGGGATGATACTGTGTGCTTGGGGAAAAATGTTAATTTAAATGACCTATTAAAATAATGAAAATTGTATACCAGTTGTTTACGGGACAGCCCATATAAGTGCCATTAAAATCCAGTTAGACAAATACAGGTTTCTTGTGTATATAATCTGAGATTATTCCCTATTGGTTGTATACCTCAGTAAAGCTCATTGAGAAATAACTGTATGTATACTGAATTTTTAAAAAATTCTTTTCATATTTTGCATTATGATAAAGAGGAGGGATATATTAGTTATGTTAGAATAGGTACACATAAAACACAGGGTGTTGCAATTTTGTTCTTACGTCTCCATCTATATTTCATAAGCTCATGAGATGTACTCTTGAGAGGAGACAGAACTGGTACTGTACTTTTGGTTTCCTTTTATTTTGGTGTTTTCTGTTCCTGGTTTATTGCTTTCCTGAGGCATTGTGCTAGACTGGTGGTTGAAAAAGAAATGAGCAATTACCTATCTGTATGCTTTTCTTTGCCAGATTTTCTTACTCCTCTTCAAACACCTCCAAAACATCTGATGAACATAACCATGTTGATTTGTCCCAATTGGTGTGTGTTTTAAAGGAATGCTCTGATATCATGCCAAGTTCTTCAAATTGAGCATATCTGATATAAATTGCCTCATCTTGCTTTTAAAGTAATTACTTTCTTGCTCATCACTGTCATCCCCTCACAAACAATACACACCCATTTCTCTTAAGGCTGCCCACTTGAAACATGCTTGTGTTGAAATTTAGGTGGCAAAATCTGTGTGGCCTCGACTGTTTCCTCCTGCACTGTGTTGATTGGAAAGCTGAGAATTACCATGCACCAGAAAGCAGGTGTGTAGTTCCAGGAGGTGTAATTCATTCCTAGCCACAGAGCAAATGAGTGTCTCAGCTGGAAGTAGTGAAGTACAGAATATCTGTGCTTTTATTGCCCTGCACTTTTGAAGCACACTGTTGCAAGGAGACATAAACTTCAGTAATGTAACAAGAAAAGAACATTTATTTTGTTGCCTACTTATCCACTTGGCCCTTTTCTTACACTCAAATTCTGCTGTATTTGTTTTCAGCTTATCTGTTTTTTATAGATATGTTTATTATTGTGAATAAGTTAAACAAAATTTTGTCATACCAAGCTGTAAATCCTATTATATTTTTAAAATACTTTCACTAATCATTAACTGTTTATTTTTTAATTACATTTATTTACAGTGGCTGTGCACATATTAATGGTGGGATAAAATGCAGCTTAATGTGTTTAAACTGCATATGGCTCTACATGTCAACAGAATCCCCAACACACTGGGATGCACAGTGTTCTCTTGCTGATGGCACAGTAGACCTTTTAAATAGAATGTGCAGGTATCATGATAAAATAATTATTTGTTCATGCATAAAGGGAATAGCATCATTGGTTCTATGAAATGTAAATGGAGGCCCCTTCTGGCCCCAACTCATAGGGTTTGTTATTCCTACCACACAGGGAGCTTGTGTGCCCAAATGTAGGAGCTCTTGTGCATAAAATTAAATTAAAATCTGTCCTAGTTTGAAGGACAGGTGTCTGCTGAGGAAGGCAGGAGCCTCTCTTGGAATGGAAAATGTAAACTCTTTCCCTTCGAATTATTGTAATTTTGAAATTAAGGGGCTCTCAAGCAAAGATATAGGAATAGGAATAACAGTTCTTTACTAGTGTTTATAATAAAGCAAACAAACAACTCCTATGGCATTAACCACAAACAGAACCAGGAACCCGGTCCCAGCCCTCTGGGCCTGCAGGCACTGTCCCCTTGGGTGCAGTGATGGTCACAGCCGGCAGGGGGCGCTGGTGGCGCTGGGTGGGCAGGGCAGGTGCGATGATTCCCCCGCGGCTGCAGGGGGCGCTGTGGCACGAGCTTCAGGAGCGCGTGGCAACAGGGGCTCGGCCGGGACGGGAGAGGTGGAAGAGAGAGAGGCTTTGCTTCCCAAACCCCATGGGGCCATTGGTCCCGGTGCCCCAGCAGAACTCTCGGAAAGCAGCAAACTGGGACAGTAGGACATCTCGGTAGGCCGGGGGAGCGGGGGTGAAACCCAGAGCAGTGCCGGTGGAGCCGCGGGGGGCAGGGCAGGGGCAGCAGCCCGGCTCCTAGCCCGGCAAGGAGAGGCTGGCTCAGGATCCCGGG
>WEKY01015187.1:11502-24002 GCA_013390045.1 Picathartes gymnocephalus
GTCTCAGTTCAAAGCAGGGGTTCACTCACGGCAGAAGAAACAGCTCCACATGAAGGGTCCAGCAGCAGCAGCGAAACTCCTCTCTCCAAAAAAGCAGAGCAGCTTCTCTCCGTGTTCTCCCCCGAAGCTCAGCGCCCGCCCCTCACTGCCCCCACCCCTGCCTTCTACCAGCCCCTCTCCTCTGGGGCTTAGCGACAATCCTTTGTTCTTCTTAAGTACCCAGTAGTTAAGAGTTCTTTAGCAACTTAATGGGAAAAAATTCTATAGGTTAAAGGAAACAAAAGAAAAAAACCTAACCCCCAACAACATCTTTGTAAACAGTCCATTCTAGTTAGCAGAAAGCTCTTAGTTATACTCTTGGTTTTCGTGGCCAGACCGAATTTCCTCCCCTTCTCCAATACCTCAGTCTAAAGTCAACCCAGTCTAGATATAAAATCTCTATCTGCTTATGAAAAGTAGGCTCTAGTATCTGCTCTGTAAGTAGACTGTACAGGCATTAAGGGTTTGTATTTGTGTAATTTAGGGTTGAGTGTAAACCCTACTGAGATAGGTAATGCTGCTCTAGAGGTAGCCTTTCAGCCCTTGTCCTGTGAGAAAAGGGCCAAGTGGTGGCAGTTGCAAATTGTGTCATGGAGAGGTCTAATTTGATGATGAAAGGGTGTTGTGAAATGCTTTCAGGTGTAGCGGAGTACTGGGCATTTGTTTTCCTGGGAAACATGGATTCATTAAATTTTTATTAGAGGAGGAAATTTTCTGGAATCTTCATGCCCCAGGGAAAGACTTTTCAATTTCACTTTTCTCACAAAGACTTCATTAGGGAAAAGTTAATGTCTGTCATCATTATGTATGTTAAAGAAATAAGGGAATTTACATAATCATTGCATAAGAGTACTGTAAAGTAGGTAGCATATAGCAAGTATTTCTCGGTATATTTCTGGGAGAAAAAGGAGTTTCATTTCTGAAAAACAAAGTCTGTACCTAATTCTAGTGATATCCCATGTGTCATGCATTACTAAACTGATACATGACAATAGGTGGAAAAGGAAACCAAGTATTAGCAGTCTTTCTGATCTCTTGAATGAAGAAAGCTTTGTGATGTTTGAATGTAAAACTTTTCATTTCTATAATAAAATAAAAAATGCTAGGAACAAATGTAACTTTGCCTTATGTGTTGATTTAAAAATGTAATCAACAAAGCCGATAGGCAAGCAATGGATTTGTCTTAAAAATTATATAGAAGTTGTGTCCACCAAGTTTGAGTAAAACTACTTCACAGTAGAGCACTAAGAAGAGAATTTTAAACAACAACAACTGTTTTACATGTTTCTTTCCAATTTACCAGCTTTTTTTCTCACAGGGAAAAAAAAAATGGGAAAAAATGGGAGGGGAAAACAGAATGATAACTTTATGTCCTGAAAATTTGTTTCTGTTTCTGAGCTCTTTCATTTTCAGCATGTAGCAGTTTGTGTTGTACATCTCAGATCAACTTATTTAAAAGAAACAATTTTTCAATGAGATGATATTAAAACCTTTGAATACCACTAGGAGAGCTTGCCAGAGAAACCCTTTAGAAAATTCATAATTCCAGATTAATTGCAGGGTTTGCTCTGAATGGAGTAAATAATACATGAACCACACATTGAATGATGAGAATTAAACAAAATACTGAATTCATTCAGTAATCTCATTTTCTCTTCAGCACATTAAATGAGACAGAAATTCTACAGGGATAAGAAGTCACATAAAAGACCATCATAATGTGTTGATACTGGGATGCCAAGTGAAGGTTGCAAAACAAGCTGTACTGCTGGCACTCTATTATTTTACTTGAAGCTTCATTTTAAAAATGCCTTTCTAAGGGGATGTTGATATCAAAAGCCTCCACTTGTGTTTACCTTTTGTTAAAAGATACCTTGAGAAGGATTCATCACCCATTCTGTGAAATACCTTACAGGTCTTTAGGTGAAAAACGTTGCTGAGTTCAAAATAGTTTGTAGTAATGACTAATGGACGCAAATCCTTTCTTGCAGCTTTTCATATTATGTAGATGGATCACAGGCATCATAAGTAGTTGTGCTCTGTTCAGGAGTTTTGCAGAGTTTTTCCTTATTTTTATCATGTTTTACTGCTTGGATATGGGCTGTGTTTTGCTTTTGATCAGGCTTTTTAGGCATCCCTTCAGTCATGTTACTGGTAGTATAATCTGTGGTAGTTATTAACTCCTCTACCTTGTGTGACTGCTGTCCTCAATGCCACTAGAGCACAGCAGGAAGAAAATGTAAATTAATATGCAATTGAAATGTTAGAAATTGCAGTTAGCTATTTGTTTCTTTGTAGTGAAACTCTAAAGTTACTCAGTGACAGAGCTGTAAAGATCTCAATGTGTGCACCATTTGAAAGTGCTTCCTTCTAATATTCTTGAACAGACTTGAAAGTAATTTTATTTGGTCTCTTTAGAGTGTGAATTCATTTTCAAACAGTGGGGAAGAAAAGGATGTTAGGTCTTTATCTCTAAATAATATTCAGAAGCTTAATTTTTCTACTGTCATCCTTACAAACATCTTGCTGACCAGAGCCTTCTAGGAAAAAAAAAGAAGTGAAACAGTGTTCTGACACAGACACTATTTTGAAATGGAAAGTTCAGCATTTAGTATCCATTATTCAGAAAAAGAAATAAAATTGATTTGAGCTTACATATTTTTAAGTAATTTCAAAGATAGTTGAGTGTTAAGTGTCTTGTTGTATTGCAGGGGAGCAAGGGGAACATTATTTTCCTTTTTGAAATGTTTCTCTTTTCATTGTGTACAAGTTGTGCAGCATCATCAGGCATTCTGAGCATGTAGTGCTATTCCCTATGCTGATGATACTGCAGTGCCTTGAGTTTGCATGAGTTTTTTTCTTTTCTTAAATAACAACAAAGCATTTGAAAAATAATGTTAACCTTTGCTCCACTAGTGCCCTTGAGAAATTTCTTTGCAGTCATAATTCTGTATTTGAATTTCAGCATAAAGTTTATTATTTGAATATTGGAAAGTTCTACATAAGTACTACAGTGTAAAAGTTCTATGTCCCTCATGTTACTGTGTCTTACTAATGCTTATTCAGAGTTCAAAGTATTAAAAATTGAACACCTGTGGTGGATTAAGGTGTAAAACAAAAAGTCTTTCAACAAACAGTAAACTGTATGTCAAGTCTAGGAATAAGCCTTGTTTAAAATTGTTTTAACTTTTTCTACAGAGCACACCTGCAACGTCGATACCAACAGTTCAAGTACAGGGCCAGCAGATGAATTTGCAGCCACCTTCATACACTGCAGCAAGTCAACATGCAGAGCAAATGAAAAAACCTGGACAGAACTTCATGTGTCTATGGCAATCTTGTAAAAAGTAAGTGGCTCTTTATTTACCTCTTACTGATACGTAACAGATGCTTGTATATAGAAGGTGATTCTACAAGTTCCATCCATTCTGTTTCCTTAAGTTACCTTATACTTTGTCAGTGGGGAAAAGAAAAAATGAAAAGTGTTGAGGAAACTGAATGAGATGGGGGAAGGCAAGACACTAACTAAACTGCTCTCAGTTATGTTTCAGAACATAAAATGAGTATTATCTGGCTTTCTTGTAGTGTACTGATTCTTCAGTAACAAATAAAATAGTTGTGTAATTAAGTTTAAAAAAATTCCAAGCTCTGAAGCTTCTTCTCTGTGTTGCAGGTATAAAAATAGTTCCTGTACTGCAGTTACAAATCACATCTTGACATTTTCTTGTATTTCCAGTTTTGTAAGAGCAGGGTGTTGCGCTTCAATGTCCTGGTCACAGTCTTATTTACCTTATGACTAATTTTAGTAATTATACTATTTGTGTGCCAGGGGACGCCATTGTCATGAAAGGAAGTAAAAAGAAACTGGGCCTTAAGACTAGACAGCCACGGTTATTTTTTTTTATTATTTGCTGCTGTTGTTCTTAGAGAAGAGTGAACTAGCAGACATTTACATATAGGCTTAAAAAACTTGATACAACTCTTGTTAAAAGTATGTGTGTCTTGACACTGATTTTTAAAATAAGTTAGGTTTGTGAATACACTTACTTTCTGGTTAAGGCAGAGATTGGTGAAAAAAGAAAGCTAGTTGTCAAGTAGCCACTTGGAAAACTGGAGACAAATTGTGAGTGAGAAAAATTGCATAACATACAGGATGGTATGAAAAAGAGTGAGAGGCCTCATTGCTGTAGGATGACAAAGGGAGCATAAAGCTGATTTGACAGAAAACGTGTGGGAAATTCAGAAAATTGGGATGAAAAGATGGAGAAGTTTGAATGTTTGGAACAGATAGTGAAAATGAGGCATTTGAACAGAATTATAAGAATACTGAATGACAGTTCGTATGAAACTCCTGAAGGTATAATCTCTGGTTTTTTCATTCCTTGCAAACATAATTCTAAGATCATTCAGTCAATGCAAGATATAGAGACCTGGTGCTTTTTAAATCATTGCACTATTTTCACCTCAAAAGTGATTTTTCTTTCTTTGGTAGGTAACACTTCGCTATGTAAGAAACATATGTAAGGCATTACTTACTCTGTAGTTTCCTCACTTACTACTAATAAATAGAACCATAAACCCATAGTCTACTGGCTGCACAGTAGATGCATTAACTGCTGCATGGGTATGGGGTGGGTTGCACTGAGGTTGAAATGAAAGGCTGGGGCAGTATCACAGCAGAAGCCTTGCCAGCTTATAACATGTAGAAGGGTTTGCTGAACTACAGTTTTAAAGCATAAGTCATCAACTTCATTCCATGTCTAAGGTTACATAGGATGAGCTGTGTTGGGGCAGGAAGAGGAGCAGTACTATTAAATTACGTTACATTATCAGTCTTTTTGTAGTCTGTCTTAAAATACTACTCCAGAAAGTTTACCTGAGACTGAAGGGCTACAAGGCAATTGATCTCTATATTTTACTCCAAGCCTAGTGTATTATTTCTGTTGCTTTAGTTTATCTGGCTGTTACTTCCTGTACTGCTTTTTGTTCATGGTTAAATTTCATTCTTTTCAAAAGCTTTCACAGATTTTTGCATTAATAGATTTAGTTCATGACACACAGCTCTTGTTTTTAAGCTGTCACCTTTGAAATAGTTATTTCAGTCCCAGCCTAAAACCAGTTTAGATAAATGTTACACTCAATGTTCTCTGTGGTGAAGAGAGAAGCAAAATGTTAAGTTAGCATTTTCCTCAAATATATATTGTTTATTCATATTCCTTGAACAGCCTGATAAAAACAGGTATATCAAATCTCCTGTAGGCTTCCTGGTTCTGTTAGACATAAAGAAAAATCTGGAGTTGCCACCTGTTCTTTATTTATAGCTCTCAATCTTAGCAGTTTTTATTGAGTAGTTTAAGTGGGAAACAAGAAGATTCTTTTGAGTAGGTCATTAGTCTGTGCGAACTTCACATTCACTTCTTGGTTTCATTTTCAATTGCTTAGCAGTTTTTTTTTTTCACTAGGATTAAGCAGGCAGTTTCATCACAATAGAATGATAGAATATTGGGGGGGTTTTGTGATATTTATAGCTAAGTGGAAAGATAAGACAGGAGGCATATTAGAAATAGTAATTTTCACGTTTCTCTATGCATGTTCTTTAGTTTAATTCTCAAAAAATACTAGCATTATATTTCCCTTCAACGATGCAATGCAGAAGTCAGTGAAGGCCTTAAACATTTTATTGAGAAGCAGAATAAATATGAATAAATAAAATAGTATGTTCTTTTCCTGCTGACTAATTCGGCTGCTCCAGTCAGCAACATTCCAGTGGTCCGTGTTGGTGTTTCAGTTTGGTTTGGGTTTTTTTAGAACTGAATTAGGAAACATTAGACCAAAATTTGGAATGCCACAGATTTAGTAGTGTCTAAAGGCTACAACAAGATGAGGCTGTATTATGCAAATTGTTGAAGTGATTGGCCTCTGGCAGATGTGTTCAGATTTAGTATCTGAAGTGGAAGTAAAATTCTAAAAGGTGTCAGTCAGCACATTACTTTGCATTAAGGATGTAACAGAAAGTAGGTGTTTTCCTTTGAACTTCAGCTGTCTGCAAGTACTGCTAATTGTATGCAGCTTAATTTAAAAGCTGCTGTTTTATTTCACAGGTAGGCAGATGTCTGCTCTTGAATTGCTTTGTATTTAAAAAGTAAATTGAAAGTACTATTGAATCTCCAGTGCCTGTCAAGTCAGCTATTAATGTTCTGTTCAGCAGTTGAACAGAACCATGGATGAATTAAGTGTGGAAACCAGAGTCTAGACTGAACTGACCATATTGTCAGTATGTAAGCTTTTCTTTTATTACTATAGTTAGGTGTTTCTTCAAGGAAAAATAGTTTTTCTCTGCAAAATGGTAGTAAGTTTGAATCTTTTTAGATCAGTGACTGAAGTGTATAACACTGAATATATTAAATAGTAAATGAGTCAGCATAGGTGAAATAGCTTTATTTTTCTGAAACTTTGCCATGTTGAATGAAATATTTTGCACTGTATTTTGGATTTCACTTAGGCCATAAAATTTGTTTCATCTGTGCCAGAAATTATTCATAAAATGGTTAGTGCCAGGCTTAAGTTGATTCCCCTTTGTTGTGCAAAGACATCTTTCTGTCTCTGAAACACCTGCTGTTGAGCAAGTGTAGATGTAAAACATTTTATTTCCTACTATGGGACAGTCACATCCAGAGGGCAGTGATCAATGGCTGAGTGTCTTGATGGACATCAGTGACACATGGTGTCCCTCAGGGGTTTGCATTGAGACCAGTGTTACTTAATATCTTCATCAGTGGCAGGGATGAGGGATCAAGTGCTCCCTCAGCAGGTTTGCAGATGACAGTGAGCTGAGTGGTGCAGTTCACACACCTGAAGCACAGGATGCCATCCAGAGGGACCTGGCCAGGCTTCAGCAGTGGGCCCTTGGGAATCTCATGAGGTTTAACAAGGCCAAGTGCAAGGTGCTGCACCTGGGTCGGAGCAAACCCTGGTGTCAGCACAGGCTGGGGATGAACAGATGGAGAGCAGCCCTGTGAGAAGGGCTTGGGGCTGCTGGTGGAGGAGAGGCTGGATGTGACCCAGCCCTATGGGCTTGCAGCACAGAAAGCCAGTCAAGGGAGGTGACTGTGCTCCAGTGAGACCCCCACCTGCAGTGATGCATCCAGCTCCAGGGTCCCCACCACAGGTAGGACATTGACCTGCTGGAATGAGTCCAGAGGAGGGCCACCAAGTTGATCAGATTTAAATAAGGTCTGAGTCTGACTGCCAGTAAAGAAGGAAAATGGGAAAAGGAAAATAAGAAATTATATTCTATAAAGATATTATATATTGTATGTATACATACGTATTATGTATATTGTATATTACATAAACCTCATCTGGTGTAGCTGTTCATAGTTTGTTGCTGTATTTTGCTTGTATTGCAGAGAATGGGTCTTTTGAAATTAACATGCATTATTTCTTTGAAGTGTAAGTAGAAAATAGAACCACAATATTCCAATCAGATTTGGAAAAATCGTATTGACATTTATTGGTAGCTCACTGGTAATATGTGTACATGTTTTTCTCTTCAGAATTTTGCAACCCTCCATTTATCAATGCATGTCTTAGTTCAGAAAAAAAAACAGTTAACCACTATGAGTTGATGTTTGTTGTATTTGTACCTCACCATTAACTGGGGGGAAAAAAAAAAATTAAGTTCCCCTCCCTTCTTTTTGTAGGTGGTTTCAGACACCATCACAGGTTTTCTATCATGCAGCAACCGAACATGGAGGAAAAGATGTCTACCCAGGACAGTGCTTATGGGAGGGATGTGAACCTTTCCAGCGGCAGAGGTTTTCCTTCATTACCCATTTACAGGTGCAGATTTTCTTTCACATATTACTTAAGAAAACAGTTGGAATTTCCTGGTAATTTCCACACAACTTTCTTACTGTCTTTCTCTCTTCCCCAAACAGGATAAGCACTGTTCCAGAGATGCTTTGCTTGCAGGATTAAAGCAAGATGAACATGGACAAGCAGGAAATCAGAAGCCTTCCAATAAGTAAGAGACCTGAGCCTCATTAACAATAGCAAAAATAAGAGAATTAGAAATTACTAAAAGAATTTGTTTCTAACCTGGCTTATCAGATGAAACTCTGCATATGTAACAATCTGTAATCAAATTTGAGGTCTGTTCCAGTAAGACAAAAAGGGCAATAGATTCTGATGTAGTTGCAGTTATCTTAAAAAAACCAGGTAATGCTTTAAAATACGTGGGTCAAAACTCTATAATGAACATTGTTCTCAACCCGTTCTGTTTTTTTGCCTGACTGGACAGCATTTTATAACTTTCCTTATAATAGGAAAGTGCTTGTAATATAAATGTAAAGTTATTTATTGTGTACAGTTCATGTGTCACACAGCTGAGATGGATTGTCTTGTAATTTGCTGTATTTCTTCCAGTTTTGTGGTCTAAATTTGGGCTGATTTGATCCAGGGACTGTTGCAATAAACTTTCCTTTAAACAAGCAAGCAAGATAAAGGATGAAGACTCCTCAGAGTCTTCCGATTTTGTGTTGCTGTCTGAAATCAGGTTTGGCTCTTCTATTTCCCAGAATGATTTCAACCATCTGGAATTAATATTGGAGAGTGCAACCCCATTGGTGTGAGGTTTTGGCTGGCTGTCTTAGTAGTGTAGTTTTTCAGGGTTCAGTTACTTGTGTGTGTTAAGACCTGGCCTTTGATAGTAACTGACTGGAACCACTTTAGATGTAATTACATGGTGTCCCAGGCAGATTTTTGTAGTCTGTTCTGTGGATTGTAAAATTGCTACCAAGCTGCTGGAGGCAGCAGAGAAAATCAAGTTATGAAAACTGAGAAATTTAGCTTGAGTCCTTTTATTTTTAATAGAAAAAACCATCTTAAGACAGACTTAAAATTGCTTTATGGTGCCTTGTTTCATTAAACTTAGCAACATTCAGACCTTGGAAAACCACAAAAAGAAGAATTATGGTAATGTAGCCTTAAATACTTGGTAAATGGGAAGTGTAGGGCTGACACCATCTACTAGCATGATGTGTTCTAACTCTGCCTTTTCATAATGCTCCATCACACAGATAACACATTCCAGTAGCTATGTGTCCTCACAGGCTTCTTCTAAATTAGCACAAGTATTCATAGGAGAAAAACTGTTCATACATCCTGTCTTCTGAGGAAGAATTCCCTAATAGGTCAGATTCAGAAAGCAGGAATTTACACGCATAACCACTTCTTGTTAAAATACTGAGACTGCAATATCACAAGATACTGAGGATGTGATTTCAGAACACAAATTGAAATTACAATATTCCTCTGCTCAAAATAGGATGTTTTATGTCTTCAGAAGATGTGCAGATGTGGTGCATAGGGTTGTGGTTTAGGCGTGGATGTGGCAGTGGTTAATATTTAGACTTGGTGATCCTGGAAGTGTCCTCCAGCCTAAATGATTTTATGATTCTATTTTGACTTTCCATGACATCTCTTGTTGTTTCTCATGGCTGTGCACTGCTTACAGTGAGAGAACTAGCTTTAGTTTTTGTTAGATTGCATGGTAAATGAATTTGTTTTAAAAAAAAAAAGCTCATAGAACAAGAGAGTGGGCTTGCCACGTGAGTGGAGTCTATTTGCCTTACTGTCGGTCAGTTGAACACCAGTACAAGAGGTGGGCTGGAACAAAAGGAAGAGATGAGACCTTTCTCTGTCAGCACTCACAGCAGTTAATACACTTCCCTGTCTTGTGAAAACATAAAGGTTCCCTTTTACTCTCCTCCCTTAACAAACAGAAGATTTTAGTGTAGTGTGTCCCCCACATTAGCTTACAGTGCTGGCCCAGAATTCTATTCACACAGTTGAAAAGAGCATCCAGCAGCTACATGAGGGAGACAAGACTTGATAATTTGCTTTCCAGAATCAATGACTTGTCAGATGAAACCCTAAGCTCACTCTGGCAGCTTACCTCAAGCTGTCTTACAGGTTCATGTTTGAAAGCTGTTTTACAAGGTCTTGGCTTAATTTACTTTTTCCTGAGTCCTAGAAGTGTGTCGGATATATCAGCTCACATCTGATAGTCCATGTCATTAAACTCTTGTATGGAGCTCTGAAGCAGCTTAAAAAAACCTGGTACGAAGACAAAGCATGTTTAAGTCATCAACTTTTAGGCATTCATTAGGTGTACTTTCTTCACTTAATCCCTCAACCATTTAGTAAAACTTACACCTGCCTCAGAGACTGCAGATCCATGAGTGTTAGTGGTGCTGGAAGTAAAACATAGAATACAATGTAACAGACGAGGGCCCATGCCCTAATCATCCTTTCTGTCTGTCATAACACCATACACACTTGAAAAAAATCTATAATGGCTTTTGCTAGAACCAGTTAGGCAATGTAAAGCTGCATTACAGAGTTGGGTTTATACCTTAATTCTGTATTTCTTTGCTTTTAACTCTTCTGGTTTTCAGAGGCAGCTGAATATTACATTCTGGAAGGTCAGGTAGCACTAGAAGTTTAATTGTATGTTGACTGTAGCTTTATGCATTGGAATCCTTTTAGATGCATGGTAATTTTTTTCCTTGTTGCCACTGAACCAAAGATGAATATTCTTCATGTTCTGTGGCAACGGGGCAGAAGATAACTTTAAATCACAAGAACAAATGGTATGGTTTGAAGTTAAGTTGATAATACGTTTAAAGAAATCGAAGAAATCTAGATGTTTCGAGAGAGGTACTTGCCCACGGACACAAGTCAGTTCACTTGGTGTCTCAGTAATTTTTTATCAATTTCTTTTTTCTTCAAACTTAAAAAGAGAAGATCATTTTTTAATATCTTCCTAATTTGTTGCAGTTGTCCCTTTATCAATATTTCTAGAATCAAAGCAATAGTAATTCAGCTTTTTAAGATATAGTATGATAACTTTTGAAGAGAGACATTCAGAACAGCTTCCACTGATGAATCCTTGTGCTTCTCAATATGAGGAAAACAAAAATGTTCCAGAAATAACAAATGAAGACAGTAATTCTTTTACTGTGGTACTCGGTCTTCTATAAACACCTCATTTCCCACCAGTTTCCTAATTCAGCCCCTGCTGTTCTCCTTTTACTTTGTAAAGCCTTTTATTTATTTCATTTATTTTATTTTATATATTTTTATATTGTATGTATTATTTCTATTTGGGGAGGATGACTGAGTGATTATGAGCTAAGGTTTTAGGGAGGGATCTGTCTGTTACTCCATCTTCCTTTTTAGCTGGGCTTCCTTGCTGTTAGAAGCTCAGATTACTAAGAAAGTCTCTCTAAATAGAAAATTCAAGTTTTTTTCTTAGAATATTCACTTTTAGTATAAGATACTTAAATAAAACTCTGACAGGCTTTCATTCAAAACATAGAACATTTACATTTGATTTATGCTACATTTACAAGTAAGCACTACTTGTACTTCTTAACCAGGTTCTACTAGGGTGTTAAAAGACTTCATAATAATATTGTTCAAAATATTGAAATGTGGTGATATTTTTCACACTAATACTGCAAATTGTTTTTTAGGATGACATTGTGAGTCTAACTCATTAAGTGAAGTTGCATATTTATACATTCTGAACTCTAATGGCATGAGTAATTTCCAAGTTTTTATATGAAACAGATCTTTGACTTCAGTGTTAATACTGAAAATTGAGAAATTGCTTCTGCTATGTTTGTAAACCATGACACCTGCTTAATTTATCAATCTCAATCTAAAAGCTGCAGGAACAGGTAATTGGTTTTACCAAAAATGTTTGATCAGATTTAACAATTACATATTTTGCTCCTCACTAATTACAGTTAATATACATTTTATATTATCTGAGTGTCTAATGGTCCCAATGAACTGTGTCAAGTTTTGAGTAGCTATACTTTAAGGACCTTCTCTGTCCAGATCTCAGATGGTATTTGCATAGTTGCTATCACAGTTCCTGTCTGATAAAACATACCTTCAAATTAGTACACTTCAGGAAATAGCTGTGTTATTTTCCATCACAAATGTCATGGGTGGTGAGCAACACTTCTTCAAGAGAAGTGTTTTTTCACATAAAATAAAGTGCATGACTCTTCTGAAGCTTTACAGTAAGGCTTATCTCTGTGGAAGCAATCATGTATCAGCACCCAGTATTAATGGATCTTTGTGTCTCTGCTCAGATAGGTTAAAAATTGTAGAATAGTTTTCTGAGGTGTTAATTGTCTAGAAAGCAGCACAAAGCTTATTTTCATTAATTCTTTCTTTACTAATGTAGGCAGCCATCTGCAGGGGCTACTGCCTCTACTCCCAGAGCACAGAAGGCCATTGTGAATCATCCGAGTGCTGCCCTAATGGCATTAAGGAGAGGATCAAGAAACCTTGTCTTCAGAGATTTCACAGTTAGTATTGTTTGAATCAAGTATTAGGTATTAATCGTTGCCTGCTACTAACTGCAGGGCTTTTACATGTTT
>WEKY01015187.1:29002-81124 GCA_013390045.1 Picathartes gymnocephalus
AAGCTGCACTGGTTGCCGGGGGCTTTTGCTGGGTGAGGAATGGGGCCCAGTGCTGATGGCTGGCTGACAGCCTGGAGTGGAGAGCCTTGGTCTCACTTTGGACTTGAGTGCAGGCATTGCTTCCCTGGGAAGTACTTCCTGGCCCACTGCTCCAGGGGAATGTCCCGGTTCAGAACATAGGTGCCAATAGGCAAAAAGCTGCAGGATGCACAAGAGGCACCTAGGTGAGGTGTAACTGCACTTACTGTTGTGTGATGGCTCAGCTCCATGTCAGCTGTATTTTTGTGCTTGTTAGTTTAACAGTGATATGGGGGAGTTTGATGCAGAGTTGTCACTTAAGTCTTCACGGCTCCAAGTTAGTGACAAATCCAGTTTTTGAAAGCTCATTGAAGGGAGAGCAACTGGCAATGTGCATTTCATGTTGCATGATACACGGCATACGACCCTTACAGATGTTTTTGCAACAGGTAATTGCAAAATTTCTCTTACATGTATTTTCTTTGTTATAGATTACTTCAGTGTTACCACTGCTCATTATAATTGATGGAAAACGTTCCGTGCTCTCCAGTGAGCATCATCTCACTGAAGAACAGTCATAAAGATTCTTTGTTGTGGCTTGGCTCTACAGCATTTTCTTGAAGAAGAGTATAAATTCCTTTGGGGAAAAAAACCCAAAGCAAAACTATTGTTACACTGATTCCAGGTTAGCTGTATTTTTTAAATGAGGAATTCTCTTGTATCTAGTTACATATCTTCTTTCAAAGTGTTTTGCAGCATAGTAAGGATGCTAAAACATCTCTTAACCAAAGCAAACGTTATTCCTTAATCACCAGCCTGAATCCTGTAGAGGTTGTAAAGTTGTCAGCACAGTAACACAGCACTTTGTTGGCCCGTGGTCTAACTCCACGGAAAGCTATTGCAGCACCCTTGCCTGGAAGGAGGAATTGTGCTGCAGTTGATCAGCTCTTTTTTCCATTACTTTATGCGTGGCTGTGCTTGGTGATGCAGTTCCTGGTGTTCCATGGCAGGGCTGAACTGCACAGCCATTGGTGTTAATTACTGCCTGCCCACCTACAGTTTGGAGTAAAGCACATCCTGGATTCGAATCATTCTGTAACTACTAAAAATATATTGTTCTCACTTTTTCTTGCTAGTTTCAGACTTCAGAGGGGGGTAACCTGGAGGGAGAAGCCCTAGAGTGTGTGGTGAGATGTGAATTCAATTCCTATCACTACCCAAGATCTGCTGACATGCAATAGCTGCAGACACCTGTACTCATCTCATTGTGCTTCCTAACCCTCCTCTGCCTCTTCTGCCCGGTAGTTACTGGGCTGTTGGACATTCCTCGCATGAGTGGCTGCAGAGAGCTCCGTGGCTGATGTCCCTTGGCTTGCTGGATCAGGGGATGTGTGTGCAGGCTGCAGAGTGTGGCAGGGGCAGTGAGCTGAGGGAGCCAAAAGGTTGCTGGGTGTCCTGCATAGCAGAGGGTGCACATAGAGTACGTGGGGCTGCAGCTCGGCAGGGGCAGGGCAGCTGCCTGGAGCTGGATGGTTTCCCCAAGGGAATGAATGAGAGGGATTCCACAGAGGGGTTTGAATTTATGAATTTTTCAAGTGGCAGGGAATCCAGTGCTGATTCTAACGAGTAAAGTTATCAACAGTTTGTTTGTGGTGAGATGGCAATATCTTCTTTAAATTACCACAACTTCAAAGCCATCTTGGTTTTAGAAGCCTGCTGGTTTTCACCTGTTTGTATCAGAATTATCATTTGAGTCTTGGCTTCTCCCTATCTGTGGTAAGATAACCAGAGAGCATTTGAAAAAAGCTGATTTACTGCAGGTGAATAGAAATGCAATATTAGAGTAACAAAAATCTCATAAAGGTGAACCATGGTAAAGTCTGTCTTGTGCTGTCATGTTGGGTGGCTGTTGGACAGCTGTTCAAAGGTGAATTTCCTGCAAAGTGCAACCTGAGTGTATAGGTAGGTTTTGTTCTTAAGGAGCTTCGAACCTGCATGTCCACAGGAAAGTTGCTGTCCTGGCCAACAGTAAATTTTTGTTGACACCAATGTCTGGTTGTCCTGACCTTTGGGCAGGCAGGACACTCTGTGTTTTTATTGTTTACAACAGAGTTACGTGGTGAATTACAAGGTATGAAACACATTCTCTAGGGCAGGGGGTTGCACCCTCATGCCAGTTTTCCTGCTGGCCTTAGTGGGCTCCTGTGAAGTTTTAGGCAACTGACCTGCAAATAAAATTGTAGTTGACCCACAGCACATCAAAAATGGAACCCCTCACCTCAACCCACATAACCACAGTGCCTGCACTGTAGGGGGTGTGGGTTGTACTTCCCCAGTACCAAGTATTGGTCTATGGTTATTAGAAATATTCATGTTTAAATAGTCCTCTAAGAAAATCCCTGTGATTCCAGGCCTAAGGCTCGACATAAGACCATGTTGTAAGCTACATTCCTAGTCCTCAAAAACCCTGAATTTTTGTAAAAGGCTGTGGAATTTACAGTGAACACTGACTTCCACGAGTTAATTTTTCTATCGTTATGCTTGCTACTGCACCAAAGCATCAAGAAATGCCTGGCTATTTTTGATTAATGGGCCTCATAATAAACTCAGTGGGTTTCAAATTTCTTCAAAACTTTAGGACAACCTGCTGCCACAATTTCTTGTGTTTGGCTCCTGCAGTAATTTGTGTCGGATTACACTCTGGGTTTGATTGTTTACCATGTGTATAATGGGCATTGACTTTACTGTTGTCCACCCCTGTACTTAGTGCACAGTCTAAGACAAGATCAGGTCAAGCTTTACTGTTGGTGGGTGAGTCTGGGAGTTGTGAGTGATAGTGGAAGAGTCAAGTTTAAGTCAAGTTCCAGATCCCAGCCTGTGTTTTTCCAGAGCTTCATCTCCTTCTATGCAAGTAGTTACTTGTCCTCTTAGTGGTTTTCTTACTAATGTAGAGATTAGAAACTTAAAAAAATTCAGACACTCCATTATTCTGAAACCTGCTGCATCTAATTAGTAGTCTTTAATTACTGAAATTGGTGATATACTTTATTGTCCTTACTGTTGTCTCTACTATTTATCAAGTATTGATCAATGTGAATATTGTAATGTGTAGTAATGATGAAAAATGTTGCCAGCATAGCTCCTTAACTGTAACTCTCACACCCGTGTCAACCTTACCTGTACGGAGCAACCTCATGAAAGTACAGTGGAGGTAACTCTAGGAAGCAAAGTGATGCCTGGAATTTTGTTCCCAAGGCAGTCCAGCTCTCCTGCACTAAAATACACTGAGGGTATTTCAGTGAAGCTGCTCCCTGCTTTCATGGTGCTTGTCCTGTGAAGGGCACCCTCAGGGGTTTAAATCCTGCCCTGTTTGCTTCCCACAGCAGCATTCCACTCAGGCCCTGAACCCCTCAATGTTTTGCAAGTCCCAGGGTGAATGGAGTCTTTGCCATCTGCATTTGTGTTTTTTTCTAGCTTGGAGGCCCTGCAGACTGGCAAGGCAGGGTGAAGACTAACTTAAAACAAATGGGATGTAAAGGAGGGAGTGCCCAGACAACAGAGGACAAGATAAATGCATGTGCACAGAAGGAACAGGAGCTACCTTGCTTTCCAAATCACACCGCTTGAGCCAGAGTCATTTAAAACCAAACACTGCCAGCTGAGAGAAAAGAATTTATTAGAAACTGTTAAACACTACATGAAACTAGATTTTAGAGTATTTTTTTCAGTAGACAGCACTCCAGCCTACATACACAGTACTGTGGACTCTGGACAGCCACTGTGCTCGTAAGGCTTATCTTTAAGATGAGACATTCAAGCAGCATGCACAGTGAGACAGGGGAAGGGGTGCAAGGAAAACCCTTTGGATTTGCATAAGTTCACAGAAGGTACACTTTGGTTATTGTTTCCCACAAGGCAGTGTGGATTGAAGGAATCACCAGCACCCTGGCAGCAGCAAGGGGGCTCAGCTCCCCACCTCTGCCCTCAGTGCTGGTGCATGTTGGGACATTGCAGTAGAAGGTGTTTCAATAAACAGAAATACACCTTTCATCCTACTGGAACAGAACCAGGACTCAGGTTGCCGTACTCCCCTTCTAAGGCAGCTGCACCAGCGGAGACCTCACTGCTTTTTGGGAGAAACAGGAGCAGAGTCTACAGATTAAGGCAATGCATTTCTTTAATTCAACATAGAAATTGTAACAAACTGCATATTTTCTGATAAATTCCAAAGTATTTAATTGTAAAAAATAAAGTTACTGATCACATGCTACTCTATCTGCTATTCTTCATTAGGTTTTGAAATACAGTGGAGCATCACTATAGTCACTGCCCCAACAACATGGCAGCCAGTGACAGCTTCTCTTCCACCCAGGAGCTGCAAAACAAGAAACTAAGAAACTCCCTTGTCCCAGTTCAAATCCTTCCTTGTTTCTTCCCACCTCCCACAATTTCCACTTTTCTTCCAAAAGAGAAAAAAACCCATGAAACACTTAACTGACTCCTGAAAGGAGCTTTATAGCAAGGCTCAACTGTATAGACTAGAAAAAGATATAAAAAGTGATTAAAATCCAAAAATTCAGAGAAGGAAAGTGTAATAAAGTACGCATGGCGTGATAAACCAGGATAGACATAGCAATTTGCTACATTTTTCAAAAAGTGCTAACCAATTTTAGCTTAAAATAGTTCAAGAGATCTTACAAATTGCTATCATAGTGTAAAACTGAGTATATTGAAAAATCTAAAACCTGACTTGACTGTTGAAAATGTATTATATATGTTTCTAATTTACATAGCATTTGTATTTAGGCACACAAAAATAAATACAGACAGTCAAATGCTTCATTAAGTCTGCAGAAAGTAATAGTTAAAGCAACCAACTGTTGTGACAAACATCACATTTTTACACCTCTCTACACCACACGTCTGTACACAGGGATGGATATCCCTTGTGTCATCCTCAGGCTTCTGCAAACTTAGAGGGTGAGACTGTGTTTTCTGCCAAAAACAGGTAATTTGGGAACTACTGGCTACAAAGAGATAATTTCTCAGAAAACTCAACTGATACTTTCTGTTAAAATGTTTTATCCCTGCTTCTGGGCTAAGAGACTTTGGGCTGGAGTGGAAGCCAGGCTGAGCCAACACCAAAGGCTGTTGTGGCACAACAGGACTGGAGGGTTGTCCCTGGAGGACAGGATTTTAACAGCACTCTGTAAGAGTAAAGAAACAAATCAGAGTAAGGCTCCTTTGAGAAGGATCTCAAGCTGTTCTTTCCCTAAGGAACACACAGTGATCTCAGTATTCCAGCAACCCTCCCTGCTGCTGCCTCAGTAAAATTGGTTTTACCTTAGGTGTAAAGCTTTCCCCAGGTACATTCAATGACCCTACACCTCTTATTAATGGAGAAAAGTATTATGCAGCTGAGATTGGCACAACTAGCAGTCTCTGGTCAGCTGGGAACCTAGCAATAAATTCCAGCTTTCTTGGTTTTACTTGAAGAAGAAACTTTTCTGTTTCTGAACATCTAGCTTTAGTACACTAATTTCCCACTAGCCTAAGGGCACAACCTGAACTGAGGTTATCTGTGTGTGGTGACTGAGGGCTTTCAACACATAAAAATTATTCAAGTTATCCCACTATCTTGAAACAAATTGAAAAACATCACAAATAATACCAAGCAGCATAATTTTTATTTGGTGTTACAACAGCTGTGCAGCACCCACACTTTTGGGCACCACGTTTTACTGTTTATGACTTTTCTTTTTGAAATCTAAACAGTTGTGTTCAGACAACTCTATGTGCTTTTTTAATATACACATTGTGACCCCTGCATTCAGCCTGTCCAGTTAACACTAGAAATATTTGTCAAGGCAATTAATTATTTCATCTTAGCTATAATTAGGGAGCAATCAAAAGAAAAATTTTACTTTAATCTAACTGATCACATGTGCTGTACATACCTGTTCCAAACCCAACATACTCAAAGTTTCTAAGTTAATGCACTCTCTTATTCAAGTCAAAATGCTGTACATCTAAGTATCCACACAATCGTACATTCCTAATGATTCTTCTTTACACCTTTATTCTTTTTAGAAATCTGTTTTTAAAAAGGAATAAAGAAGTTGCCCTGCAGATCTATATTTCTTTAGAACAAAACATTATACACTACCTTGAAAAACAATTTTATCAAAACCAAATTCAAATCACTGTCATGTACAATTTTCAGTTAACAGTTCACATTGAAATTGCACTTTGCAGATAGAATAAAACTAAAAAATGAAAACATATTCTATTTCCTTTCACAGGAGACTGCCTCCTCAGGATTTTTCTTCCGTGAATGCTTGTATTTGTCTACATATGCTTTCACTAGATTTGCCACTTTTGCAGAATTAACTTCTCCACTCTTGCTATGACAAACCTGAAACAGTTTAAAGAATAAAAACGTTTGAAACGTTTCCGTTGATTTGCCACAGTCCCACATTATTCATTTATTTCCCCCACACTCCTGATTCTTCCATCCCAGGCAAAACATATTTTAAAACTCCTAATACTTCCAATTGCTTCCCAAATACTTCTGAATTCCCATTCAACTCTTCCACACAATAACCAGGTTCTGTTCTGAAAAGCCAAAGAAAGCTCTTGTGTATGGAGAAAGAAGAAAGGTATTTTTGCTTCTCCCTCTTCCCCCTTTTCAGCAACTATGAGCTGTTCCCACAAGAACAAGAAATCCACCCCAAAGTTTGCCCCAGGTGAAATGTGTGCAGCTTGGATTACTGGACCAACTTACTTTATCTACAGCTTTCCGCACAATTTCTTTGTATTCCTCCTTAGTGATATCTTTGTTTTGGTAGAAAGGTTTAATCGCGAGCTTGACCTCTTGGGCTGCTTTTTCTTGAATTAACAATTTCTGAAGAGAGAACAAACTTGAGCGTCATATTTCACTGCCTATGTATCTTTATCAATCACAAGTCAAAACTTTACAGGAAAAAGGTTGCTACACAAGATTAGAAAACCACCCCCCCCCCATTTCAGCTCTCACGGGAGCTGCCTGTGCTCTGCTAAGAACAGAACGTTTTCTCACAGCAAGTCAAGTAATATTAATCACAGTGCTGCTTTGAAGAAGGCTACATTAAAAAGAGTCAGATGCTAATCTGTGTCCTATGTCTGCCACAAAAATATTACATACATGATGGTATGGAGTATATTACACTGAAGGGTGATTATCATAACTTACTATTTTTTATTACATCAAAATGCATTTACATAAAAATTAAAATTCATATGTTTTAATGCAAATATATAAACAGTGTACATAGAAATATATGCTGAACTTTGAACTTGCCTGGTCCTTCTTCGAGCTATCTGCACTGGCTTCCACTGTTACACTTGCTTTGTTTTCTCCCAATTTTACAGCTGCATTAGAGCTCTTCATGTGACCTGATGATGTTGCATTACCCGAATTTGGTCCCTGAACTGTTCCCACGTTTCCCGGGACTGCTGCTGGAGCAGGCAAAGCTGGAGCACTCATGCTGTTACTTACATGAGAAGCATTTGGAATACCCTGTTTTAAAAAGTTATCAGTAGTTAAAACATCATTCTTCCATATGGCAATGTGCCTTTCTAGGAGTCTCAGCTGCTATAGAATGAGCACAAATACTGCATGCTTTTGGTTCATTACCTAATTTCCACATTGGCCATTACTATGGAAGATACACACATTACATTAGATCTATTCAAAGGAAAAAACAAAAAGAAAAGCTCGAGAAGTAAAGTATCTTCCGTGTCACCACAGTGGCTGCTGGTTTCTAGCTCTGATCCCAGTAATAAAGTACCCTGCAAACAGGCATGGAGGGTGTTAGTACAGGGGGAAGGAAGCTTATGGCTGCAGAATCAATCTGATTTACAAAACAGGGCTGTGATAAGTAAACATTTTCTAAAAAACATCAGCACCTAAACACACATGCAAAAGGTACCCTAAGCCATACTTGCACTCCTGCATCATAATGATGCTGCTTTGAAAACATCTATTTTCATGTTTGCTATCAGCTTGAACTTGCAAATGCATTTCAAATGTAAATACACAGGCAAGAGATGAAATGCTGGCTGAAGTAGCAGGATCTGTTTTTCAGGAAAAGCCATTTTCTGGCCATTTCCAAACATCACCAAAAGGCAATGTACATACTTTGGAACCGAGAAATTAAGCAGCTCTCAGACTTCAGACAGAGGCCATGTTTAGGAAAAGCCTAGAACATCCTCCTGACATGTTTCTGGCAGGCTACACTAAACACTGCTTTTTTGCAGGTCATCACCATTACTCTTTATGCATCTGCATTTATCCACATGGAAAATAATGAAACAGGAATCTGAGCTCTTTGGAAAGGACAGAGAAACGGAGGTGTTATAATCAGCGTGCTAACGCTCACCAGTGTGCTCTCTTCATTTTCCTTTCAACAGAAGGACAGGTGGTGTCCTGCAGTATTCAGTCATTTCTATTGTGCTGCCACTGAGAGGTTGTTGAATGAAAGCTCAAAGAAAAAGCAGCAGCAGCTGCAAGAGCATTCAGGTTCATGGACACCAGTCCACAAAAGCAGGTAAGAGCAACAAGCATAACATGGGCTTTACAACAGGTAACTGCATTTTGCAGCAATACACAATCTTTACAGAAACATATTTATTGTTGCATTAGATACTCATTTCAGAGGTTTGTAGCCTATGTTCTGACTTCTTACATTTTTGGAGGTTGAACCTACTGTATTTCCAATTGTGAAAATATTTTAATTATAGACAGGAGGCCTTAATTAAAACAACAAGCAATCTACCAGGATTTTAGTTCCAGCAGTACCTTGCTGGTTTACTTTGCAGTGTATTAAGTTATTTCATTTGGCCTGTAACCCCACTCAGTATTTCCCATATTACTCAACTCTCCTTGTTCTAAGTTAATGAATATGAACAGATGACAGCAGTGAAAAGTGAGAACAATGCAGGCCATTTATCAGTTCACTTCAGATCTTTAGAAATGATGCATGAAAATAGAGGGTTAGAAATTTTTGTTGTAGAACATCACTTTTTCAACCTGGAATGTAGGGGAAAGTGGTTTAGGTTAGAACAGGTACCAACAAAAGGAAAGCACAAACCCCAGTCAACACTTGAAGAGCCCTTTACTTATCATAAATGCAGCATTACATCTTCTTGCAGGACCATGGATTCTCCTCCAAGTTGTTCATATTCCTTTCCCTGATATAAAAGCTCTTAATATAAACAGCTGGCTACAGCTCACATACACAAGAGTTGTTTTAAAGGTATCTTGGTAGTCCTAAAAAGATGGCCTGACCTGCCCTAAGCATTGCAGAGCCTTTTTGCAACTGGAGAAATAAAGTGGGAGTTAGGTCTTAAACAGGGTATGCAAAACCAGGAGAATCAGGTAAGAAGGGGGAAGTAAAAAACACCAAAGAAGCCTCGGGAATTATTAATAAAAAGGCTCAAAAGATGAAACAGAATGAAAAAAAATGTGTAGGGGAGGAAGCCACTGAGATGGTGACAGCTGAAGAATGGAAGTGTGGAACAAATGGGTGCCATGCAGTACTTAGCAATTTTCCTCTGTTGATAGACCCCATGGGTTGAGAACTGCAACACAAAAGTTTAGATAACTTCCTACATACTGCTGAAGCATTTCCTAAAATGCTTAAAAATCAGGTTTGGCAGGGGAAAAATTAGTTTAGGAAGCAGGGCACTTCTAAGATCAACAAGACAATGGACAACACTGATTGAATTTTTCAGTGTTCCGTTACCACAGAAATCCAATTATGTTGTGTGTTATTATTTAAAAGCTGCAGTCTCTGAACAACGCATATGCTCATGGATGCTTCCACTTCAAATTTGGTGTGGGGTAGATGAAAACAGGCAAGAGAGAAAGAAACTGCAAGTATAAATTTATGGTATTCAAGATAAAGAATCCTTAACCGGTATTATTTCACCACTGTTCTTGCCATGGCTTCTGATAAAGCATACCTGCAATTGTTTTCCATCTTGCTGTGAAGCAATGTAGTTGACTTGTTGAGATGGTGGGGGTGGAGGTGGAGGCGGAGGTAATCCCTGAGAAATATTTGTGGGAGCAGCTACCTGTATGAGAGGCACTCCGGTAGGGAGATGCATGGGCATTGGAGGGTGGATGTTGAAAGGATTTCGTTGCATATTCATCAAGGGAGGATGGACTGGATATGGGAAGATATTCATAGGTTGGTGCTGTGCATTCACTTGTGGCATTACATTCATTTGTTGCTGCATCATATTTATTGGTAACTGAGAACCATCACTTTGCTGGTTGCCTTGGTCTTTCAGGTTTGGATCTGCCAAAATAAAAACCAGACCGTATATCAAGAAGAAATTCACACATTACCACATCAGCAAGCCTCTGCTCCCCTTTGCCTGATTCACGCACACCCACTGTACAGTTCTGGTAATTACAGAAATACTCTGCTGAGACTTTTCACACTGAGCAATAAGTCATCCTCAAACCATCGCAGAGATATTCATATTCGGAAAGAGTTGTTCAAAAACCCCGTAATGGTACAACAGGTAAAACCTAGAAGTAAAAATAACCTCTTGGGGTAGCAGGTAGCACTTAAATAAATTACTCTGATATCCTATCTTCTCTTCAACAGAAGCCAAAAAGTTAAAATCTAGACACAAGCAGCAAGCCTTCTAGAAGTCAAGAAATTAGTTTGGAGAAATTATTGATAGGCTATCATTTAGATGTCCTTCCTTAGAAGCCCTTCCTTGAGGAACCCTGTCATCTAACTCACAGGGATCACAATCTAAAGCCTTACATGTCAGCACAAATCCTCATTTTTAAAGATAATGGGATAACAGAATCACTGAGGTTGGAAGCGACCTATTGAGACTGTCTGGTCAAACCTCCCTGCTCAAGCAGAGTCAGCAAAAGCAGGTTGCCCTGGAGGACCATGTCATGATGGCAATCTGGCCTGTTTTATCCAGTTATGAGAGACTGTTGTACTATTCTCACCTGAATTCAGGTTCAAAACTGTATAACAGCATGATTATTCCTGAACTATATGAAACAGTCTTTGAATCACAAAATGCTTTCAGTTACAGGTTTGGTAAGTTTTCCCTACAGCAGACTGAAGGGTGAAAATGTTCCCTCAAAACTAGGAAGCCACTGATGCAGTTGTCTCTCAGAAGAGAGAGAAAACTGCTGGCATATCGGATCAAAATGGATAAAAATGGAAAACAAGGAGAGAGTGTGAGAGTGCAAGTGTGGTTGTCTTCAGAAATGGATTTTATAGTTCTTGAATTAAATTTACATCTATACTTAAAGACTATTAATCAGGACATTAATAATCTGTGGATGACTTCTTAGCTATTCAGAATCAATCTCATCCAGAGTTAACTTACTTTCTACCAAAAAGTTTATTTCTGTCAGGGCAGTTGTCTTTTATATCTAAAAACCCCTCAAAAACTGATTTAGACTTCCATTGTCATTTTAGAGGAATTTTAATACTGACATACAGTAAAAGCACTTTTTTTGTATTTACAAATTACCGTAATTTTTTTTAACGGATTTAAACAGGACTATGCTTATTTAGGAGCAAGATTAACATCAACAAGCTGCTTTGTCATCTCTAAAATCTCCCATGTGGGTCTGCACAGGCAAATTCACATCTTTTTGAAATGAATTAACCTTTTTAAAACTATGCAGATGCTAAAAGTAACCATGAAGAAGATAAGCTTTCTCTTCAGCCAAATCAATTTACTTCAGATGCACAGTCCTTAAACCCAAACTTGGACTACATGCAAAACCAAGAAGCCATCAAAATACAAGAAATCAGCAAACTCCACACCTTTACCCCTCCATATTGCAAAAAGAGTATGGATTCACCCCAAATTATTTTTTAAAGAACTAATCAAGAGATCAGATCACAGGATGGTGTGACAGGATTTTGCTCAGCTACTGCATCTGTGACTAAGCTATTATATTTCAAAACTATTAATACCTTGCTCAGATGTCTCCTCTTCTTGTCTCACTCCCCATCCAGACTGTGGGCTCGATGAATTGCGTCCCCTTCTTGAATAATAATTCTGCACATCAGCAGGCAAAGTCTTCCTCACAGCCCAGCTGGATGCAGATGTCCACCCAGACCTGTCTGCGGGCGTATCAAACGAATACTCTTGTTCATTCTTACGCTTGTAAGGCTGCTGTTCTGAGAACCTTGAAGCTTCATTCCCAGAACCATTTGAGTTCCCTGAGAGCGGTTTTCTGTTTTGCCAATGATTTTCATTCTGGTCGCCATACATGAAACCACCTCGGCCACGCCCACCTCGGCCACGCTGACCTCTCCCTCGATTCAGAATCCAACCTGAACCAAAGCTTTTATTCCAAGACTGTCCTGCATTATCATGCCTGCCTTCTTCCCAATGTGGTTTCTCTCTCTCTCTGTTCCTGACTTCAGGAACAGAGTTTATCCTCTCCATTACCCAGTCTGGACAATCATTCCTCTGCTTGTCTGAAGAACATTGATCATCATTGCTTTTTTCTCTATTGTCTTTCTCTTTTTTAAGATTTTCATTCTGTTTCTCTTGGTCACTTCTCCTGTATCGATCATTTCCTCTGGGACTCCTCCAGCTGTCATTTGCCCATCTCTCTTTCCATCGAGGTGAATGACTTTCCCTCTCATTTCTAGAGAACGAAGAACCCTTATTCCTAGTCCTAGATCGTGATCTTGATCTAGAACGTGATTGTGACCTAGACCACCTCCTATTTCTTCTTCCTCTGTCACGATCTCTTCTTTGATTATCTCTATCGCTGCTTCGAGACCTAGATTTTCGCCTTGGAGACGAGTCCTTAGCTCCCGATCGAGAAGATGATCTCCTGCTTTCCCTGACAGTTTCCCTTTTCGGAGATCGAGATGGTGTTTTTTTCTCATCTCTGAATGTGTCTCTCTTTGGAGAGCAAGATAAGGATCTCCTTCCTTCCCTCACAGTTACCTTCTTGGGTGATAGTGAGGTCCTGTCTCCAGGTGTCTCCCTTTTAGGGGATGGTGATTGAGATTTCCTGCCCTCTCTCCTAGAAGGAGACCAAGTTGTCGATGGAGAGTGAAATCTAGATCTTCTAGTTCTAGCCTTTTTCTCTTTTTTGAGCTCTGGCTGGCATTCTCTTTCTTGAAGAACAGTTTCATCTTTTTCATCAGAACCTGATGCAGAGTTTCCCACATCACACTGTAAGGAGTTCACTTCTCCTTGCTCTGTACTTTCAGCTGATGGTAACTGCTCAATCTTAGATTCATTCTGGTCACTGCAAAATGAGTCACAGTCCATTGGTATCATTTCATTGTTATCTTCACCAAAATGTTTATGTTCAGCATTTACTGGGGGTGACTCTGAAGTTCCATCCTCTTCGCTTTCTGAAATAGTCTTCTCTTTTAAGGGTCGTTCTGATGTACTGTCCATAGAAATACTGTGTATTAATGCATCTGGTTCTTTATCTTGAAGAGGTTTTCTATTTGCACAGTCTACTACTGGTTTTAGTTCAGTGTCAGAATTATCTATTTCCATGGCTTCAGGATGCTCAGGCAATTCACTTCCAGGGCTCTCTAATGGCTGATCTTTTCCCAAAGATTCCGGATGTTCCAACTCCAATTCGTTTTCTGGAGTAGCTCTGGGTTGATCTACTTCTGTCAAAGTTTCTAAGTTCTCCATTAATTCTTTTTGAGGACTACAAGATGTCTGATCTACTTTTTCAGAAGTTGCATGGTCACATACATCATCTTTGGGACTAGTTACTGTTTCCACTTGTTCAGGAATATTTTCACAATTGTCCTGATCAGCAAGATCTAAATTTTTTTCAGTAACATCTTTTATTTCAAATTCCTGACTTTCACTTCCTAAAGTTAGTATTGGAGGCTGAGGCTCTTGGAGAGAAAAACTTACATCTGCATTGCCTGAAGTATCTTCATCTCTCTCACATTCTTCTGTAGTTTCCTCAAGTTCTGCATGCTCACTACAGCTTTCCAATTCATTAGCAGATTCTGTGTCTACATTATTCTTCTGCTGGAGGCTTGCATTATTGCTTTCATTATCTGACTGACGGTCTTTGTCTAAAGTTAGAACTGCTTCAGACTTAGCAATGTCATCATCTTCCACTGAGCCACTGGGTGATTTTTCAGAACGTGTAGAACTTCTCCGTTTCTTTTTAACTGCAGGTGTTTGTTGTTTAACCACTCTTTTAGACTTGCGTTTTGGAGGGGGCTTCTCTGCTTCTGAATCAGTTTTATTCAGAGATGGGTTATTGCTATCAGGGGCACTGCAAGCAGAACTGCTTGATCGAGGGGAGCTCCGAGACTGACCCAGAGCCCCGTTTTTGCTGTTTCGTGCAGACCTTCTCGTTGGAGTAGTAGTAACTGATTTCCTCCTACTTCCTCTAGTGCCAGATGAACCAGAGGCTTCCTTTTTCTCTTCTCCTTCTTGGGTACATGCAACAGCATATCCTTTGCCTAAAGATTCTAGTAAAAACAGAACACATTAAGATTTGATATTAACCATTTATCTGAAAATATTTAAGAACATAAAACGGCCTTCTGCAGTGTAACAGATATTCTCAAATAATATAATTTAAGATCTAGTATGAAATACTGCCACAGCTTTTTTTTTCTTTTTTAAATGAAAACTGGTTGTTTTAAAGAACAGAAACAAGGTAAAGAGACACACCAGACATCTGAACACACACTTCAGAAGCAGTGACGGCATGGCTACATGGACAGTGATAGCATTCACAGTGAAACTGTTATTGACATGGCTGCTCAAAGATAGTCAGCATTTAAGCTGTGAGAAAAGTAATGAATTAACCACATAACACTGTTAGCATACAGCAGTTCCTGTCACTCTATAACACAGGCCTGTTGATAGTGAAGCTCAGTACTAGAGAAAGGGACATTTTCCAATGGCCGCCAGTGGATGATCACATGGGCAGCAGTCGATCAGACACAGCAATGACAGTGCAAGCTTATCCACCAGTTACAGGGAAAACTGAACTAAAACTCTGCCACAAGACACCCAAGGTGCCTGCAGCACTTAAGTGAATAGGGCGTGCAACTTTTGGGGCAGCCTACAGTGCACCAAGAAAACTAAAGCTCTACGAAGAATGACTAAGGTACACTTAGCAAGCAGCTCAGCTCTTGTGTTGATACTGCACGAATTTATTTCATGCCATCTACCATTCCACAAAAGTCTTGGTAGGGAAGCCAAGGGTTATATTCACTGCACAAGGAAGACTGCACTATAAAAGCTTCTGGCTGACCGCTCAGGAATTAAAAATTAATGATAATTAAGTAAATATACTTAAATGTAATACTTCAGAACTAAATTAATTTCTTGGGATGTCTGTTAATTTGTTTCACACTTTGTGTAGATTTCAGGAAACGTGGTGTTTAATTGAAATCTTTTGCAGCTTCAATTTCATACATGAATAGTGCAAACTAACTAAGAAAGATTAATTGCTATGGATTTTGCAATGCATCTCTCACATCACAAAGACATGATTTTAACTCTGTACATTATTTCCTATGCTTTTGCTACACTAAACTATTTGTCCAATGTATTCACAAACAGATTTTATAAAAGTAAGATTGGTATAAGAAAAGTAAGTAACAGCACAAAAGCCTCTTTCTACCACTTACTACTTTGTCAGCAGAACAAAAAACCTATCACTGTATTAAATGCAAACTATAATCTCAGAGAATGAATTCCATAACCACCTCGCTAGCCTTTAAAAGAGCACAGGACTATAACCATATCCTCTGACCTTCCTTGCAAACACACAATAATTTGCCTGAATATGAAAAAAACCCCAAAAACTTAGTGGTTCTGGGTTTTGCATGTCCAATGATCAAATAACCACTTAAGAAAATGAAAGCCAACACCAACTGTATAGAAGATACCGTGTATTTAAAAAAAAATAATATGATGGTAAAAAACTTTCAAAGGAATTTCAGGTGACTGACACTATTTTGGGTATCTACCTTAACAGTCTCACCAATCATTTTGTTATAAAGTGACTTTACAATGGTTAACCAGCACTTAATCAGCAACAGGTGGCTGTCTCAGACTAATTATGTCATCAAACCTATTAAGATAGCCAGGAAATCAAGTCAGATGTTATATGACATTTCAAATTCTTAATATCTGTGATAATTTTCTTCAAGGGAGAAGAAATCATCTTGCAATAATTAAAAAAACACCAGCAGAATACAGGTGGAATGTGGGAATCCTGACAGAATTAAAAGGCGAGTTATTTTTCTAGTGCATTCAAAATCTACATGTGAAGCACAAAACCATTTTTAGCATGCCCTACTACTAAAATTTTTACAGAAAAGCTTCACAAACTTTGGACTTAGACCAAATATAAGGCATTTCAACTCACTGACTCTTTATTGAAAAATATTTTAATCACAAAAGAACTGCATAATGCCAGCATAAATCATAGTGGTATTTGTAGATTCACCAATGCATTTTCAGGTCAAGTTAGTAAAAAAGACTATTTAATGGTAACAGACTACTAAAACTGCAGCAGCTACAGAGGTGATTCAGACACTACAGTTATATGGTCATCATTGATATTTGTATGCCTCCTTGTACAACCCTGGAAGCTACTGTCAGCTGTTACTCTGATGCAAAACTGTATACTTTAGGTGTGACCAAAAGTTGAGAGGAGTGTAAAAAGAAAACAAAAAATGCTTACGCTATGATCTTTCAGGAACAATTTAGTTAGAAATGCAAAAACCAGTCTGCATCTTTTTTTAAATGCATCTATTTTTTTCATTCTCCTTCTCTCTACCTTTTTAAAAAGTCAGTGTCCTTTTATATATATATTTACCATGCATTTCTAACAGTATTCAGATTATTAGGTTTCTCTTTACCTTTGTCATTTCTTATGCATGTCGGCCTTTTACTCAGATGCTATATAGAAACTGAATGGGGAAGGAACATTCACTCAACAGAATGTGACTAAAATCCTCAAGGGACATCTTCATATCCACCATCCCCCGGTTTTACTAGGAAATTTTTAAGACTCTTATTTCCTGCATGCTCTTTATCAATAGAAAGTATTCAAATAAAATGTGAAGATGACTTAAAACTCAGAACCTTAAAACACTGTAGTATGTTGGCACTAATCTTAAAATTCAATCTTTGTCCACTGTACAAGTATCAAAATTCTAATCAAGACAACTGATAAAAGTCTGTTCTAAATATAATTTTTTAATGCTTCTGGTGCATCCTAACAAAATAGCCTGACCATAGAAGTAGAAAGGTAGAAAGAGAAGTCAAGAGGTACAAGCTAACATGTATGATACTAGAAGCAAACTGCTTAAGGACCAGTTACATTGCATAGCCAAACATCAGAGACCTGAGGAAGCAAGCTATCCATTTAGCACTGGAAAATATGGAGGTGAAATACATATCTTTTAAAAGAATAAAGAATATGAATGCAACTTTTTCATGATTCTTCTATTACTTAATAATGCCTTCCGGCAATTTACTTTCACATAATTTTTGTAAGCCAGGAGACCCAAATCTATCCTATCTCTTTGACTATTAGACAAGTGAAAGTGGTGTGATTCCCAATTCAAAGAAGGTATTAACTCTAGCCTTTAAAAAACAGGACTCCTTTGTTTCCATTTCTTTGAACTTGTGCAGCTTTTTGGAAGAGAAACTACATTCTTGCTGAGTATGAAGACAGAGGCTGTTAAAGTAACTGGAGGAAGGCAATTCCTTCCATGTCTTGTCTTCTGCTACATTCCTGACAGACCCTGGAGCCCCAGTACTTTTGCAAGCTTTTGCCCTGTAGATCTTGTAGGCAAATTGAAAGAGATCCATACACTTCACTGCTTCCTGACTAATGTTCTTCTCTGTCAGAAAAGTTTGCTCCTCACACTGCACAATATACCTCTGAAATACACCACTCATAATGCATCAAAATAAGATTTATCCTTGAACAACAGGAAACAAAGAAAGAAGAACACAAAATGAAAAACTGTTGCAATTAGAAGTGGAATTAAGTTACATAAATACTTATTAACTTAATCTTCAAAAGAATAAGTTATATTAACTTTGGGGTGAATGATTCATGTTATGTATTCCAATTTCAGAAATTAAGTAGCTGGCCTTGAAATAGTACCAGACCACATCAAAATAGATTTTTTTCCCCCTATTAAGTGTAACTAACTCAGTTTGATTTCTGATAATCGTATTTTAACAATACTCTACATGAGCTATAAATAAAACTTACAAAAAAAAAGTTTACCAAAGTTTTCCAAAGGCCTGATACTCGTTGGAAGAACTCTCCCAGCCACTGCAGAAGATGTCAGAAGAAAGGTCTCAGCTTCAGCTCCATAAGATATTAAAGGAACTCTGCAAAAGGAAAAGCAAAAGCAGTAACATTAGTTGTTTTAGCTGTTTGCAGCAAGTTTTGGAAACAATGTACAAAACCAAAACATTAGGCAACTACAACCCTTCCAACTTCATCGCAGCTGGAGAGAAACACAAAGTTGACAGTGAATAAAACCTTCCTGGTCATATTTAATTTCAGGCTCATTTTACTACCTAATCTATTAAAACTGTTTGAACAAGGTATGTTATGTTAAAGCAATATACATCTGGCTTTCTTTAAAGTCAAACATAGAACAGTAATAGCCCAGTCCAAAGTAGCAGGTTATAGTACTGGAAACAAGGGTCTGAGGGCTGATTTAGTACTTCAACAGAACAGCAACATTTTCTGCAGAAAAATGAGAAATAGTCTACATGAGAATTTAGAAAGGCTCCTTTTTTTTTTTTTCATACAAACATAAGAAATGTATACTTATTCATACTCCCTCAGCAAAACTTGGGCAAAAACAGAGTTTAGTTAGAGATCTACAATTTTTACCTTATCACTGAGTTGGAATGAAACTTCCCTTAAGAAAATGTACATGTATAAAATTAAAATTTATTATTTCAATCCTAGATGCAATTTTTTATTATAATTTAAAAACTCTTCACTTGCTATTTTAACTTTAGTCTTTGTTTTTATACCAAAGTGAGCAAAGAGATATATAGTGAAATTAAGATCACAGAACCAGTTTCATACTGTTTTATTTTAAAATCAGTTATTTTTATGGTTCTGCTTTATATTCGCAAAAATATCCTTAGGGTATGTTTTAACACACATCTGCTCTCTGACAAAAAACCCCATAGAATTATTTTATGTTCTCTGTTTCACTTGATACAATTCCTGTTAGCTCTTCTTCTATGCAAACAGGATTTTTTCATAAATGATTACAGAAAAAGTGATAGAACCAACCCATGGAAATAGCGTACAGGGTGGTGTGGGGAATCAGAATCAGACTGATGTTAAAGCAAACAGTCTGATATCTAGGGACAGAAATAATTTTAAAAGCACATTGAATATGAGCTTCCAAATACAAAATATATTCAAATTCACATTTCTGTGAAAAGGTGACATATTAAGATGCCAAAGTCAGCGGAGTTACTATGTTTATCATGAGTACCAAAAAAGTATTAAGACATACAGAAAATAATCTATTGACATAAAAACACCAAGCAGCAAATACACAAAATTTTAACAAGTTAAATGCAAACACTAACTAGTTCCATAAAAATCATATTCTAAAGAGCAATTTCAATTAATCAAACTCCAAACTTGAAATATAAAGATCTATGAATCCAAAACACAGACCTTTCAACTCTAGCAATCACAGATGAACAGGACAATTCCAGCTCTTGTCTCTTCTGTCTGATCCCTGCATTGACTTCTGTGAATTCTGTACTGAAAGATGAATTTCATACAAGGAGTTACAAAATTGTCATAGCACAAAGGTACTTTTTATATTTAAGTAATTGCTTGTACCAATGACTTTAATTTACCTGTATTAGAACTTTCAACAGTCATGATTAAACTATGCATTGGTTATTACTTAGAGGAAAAACACAGTCACAGTAAACATAAAAGAAGACCTAAATAAATAAAGCAGATGGAATGGAAAACAGGAGATTAAATGTGTCTGCTGGGGAGTTGAAGGATGGAGAAACTTTGCATCCTTGACAAATTAATTCTGTTGCACGCATGGCAAAAAGTTCAGTTTTACAGACTGTCAGAAGCATAAAGGCATAGTACTTTTTTTTTATTAGGCCATATTACCCAAATAACATTCTTTTAGACTGTTCTTTTTCTTCCATCTATTCAATGAACAATTTCTTTTACACACCCGTTTTTAAGTACTAGGCTTAATTATTTTGCTTAATGCAAAATTGCTTCATGGATGTTTAAAATATTCCTCTTGGAATCAAGGAACAACAACAAAGACGACTATTCCTGATACAAATCAGAATATTTACCGTTAACTGTTTTGTAACTGCTGTTGTAATAACAGAGCTAAGCCTTTTCTATCCAAGGCTTCAATTCAGCAAGGAATTGAACTAAAAATAAAACTCTTATTAAATCAATGAGATTAAAATAGTCAAGCATGTGCTTCTGCTGTCTGATACGTGATAGAAAGTGGGGTTGCCCTTAACAGTACTCGTTTTTTTAAAATGTTTGTGTTTATTCTTTAATTGCTCTTCATCAATGAATAAAAACCCTGAGAATCTTCAAAATATTTCAATATATACAGTATCTATACAGGTAGGAGCAGAAGGAACTTCAGAATCCACAATACAGTAACCCATCAATTTATATGAAGCACTAATACACACTAACCAGTCATTTCTACAGCTAAAAAAGGATTCTCCACTGCTACCACCAGCCAGAAGTGTGCTGAAGAAATTAGTTCTGATGCACTCATTCCAGCAGGTCTGTCTTCTGGGCTACACAAAAAATAAATTATGAATTAAAGACACTCAAAATAAAATAATTAATACTAAATACATGAAGATGCACTGAAATTTAATTAGGTCAGCAAGACTTTTAGCTCATAAAAAGCAGACACCATAATAGCTCCATAGGTATATGCAGAGATTTGCAGTTACAGCAAACAAATTTTCTCTATTCAGTCTCTAAGTTTTCAACAACTGATCTTTGCAGATAAACTTCATGTTTTATATAAAGCAAAATCTTTAATGCTCCACATAGACATTATGAATAAGCCTGATCTTCACTATTGCATAATTCTGCTACCTAATGCACCAGAGTTAAGTACAGTTGGAGCACCTTCACACCCCTGCACAGCAGTTCACCAAATGTTTTGTTTCAAGTAACAAGAAAACCCTAATGAGGGCAGCTGGGATTCTCCTTTACCCTCAGGTAGGATTATGGAATTGAAGATTGTCTGGTGCGTCTAGTTACTGGGCCCTCACACAGAGGTATAACGCTCAGATCCCACTTTGTATTTCAAAAGATACAGCCACCTATTTATGTTGCTCAGAAGGCCCAGCCATGCACTGTGTGCTGGCCCACTGCCGTTTGCAGGCCTGCAGGGAGCTCTGCTGCTGGGCACTGTGCTGCCTGCAGGGGAAAAACCCACGAACAATCCCCAGCATCGAACCAACAACAGTCCTCCAGATACTCTTCCCACACTGACACACTTACTTACACTGATCCATTTTTGCCACAGCACTCAAAGGGCTCATACCATCTCAAACCTGACTAAAACTTCCCTGGTCATTTCCTGTGACTGGTATTTTAAAACAGGAATTTAGAATAAATAATTTTAATTCAGAAAAATGAAAAATAAACTTTGTAGTGGGATGTATATGAATACATGTCTCAACATGCAGTCAATATCCATATGCTCCATCAAACCTTGGCACAGTGAGCTGCTTCTGCTGGGAACATGCCCTATCTAACCAGCATGCAAATTTTAAGTTTTGCCTAAAAAAACTGTTGGGTTTAAGTTTTATTTTAAAAATAATATAAATTTTGAACATTAACCTTTCTCCCTCAAATTAAAAAAGCTATCCAGATGTTCCACAAATGTCCTTACAAAGTAGTTGCTAGTATGTCATGGCCTTCTTTTAAATTCTTTAAAATTTTGAACATTTCTTGGATAATTGAGTCCTGTGCCTCCTCCTGAAGGTTTTTAATGTTTCTACTTTTGTTTATGTACTTTTTTTGACTACAGGTACTATTTGAGACATTGAGGCTATTAAACACTTCACCATAAATCAGTGAAATTAAAAATGAAAGCATTTCCCAACCATGAAGTTACATCAGTGGCTGATCTACCGTTAAGCCCTATCTTTCCAGTTCAAAATCCCTTCAATGCAGTGAAAGGTACTTTAAGCTTACAGGACAACAGAACTCAAATTTCCAAATACCAGACTCAGAAGGGGCAAACTGGAGCTAACATTCCTGACAACTATGGTGTGATGAGCACCAAACAGAAGTTACAACTCAGGCCACCAGCTGCTGAAAATACACAGGATGTGCCCCATACTACATGAAACAAAGCAGTAGCCAAAACAGGGACTTGAACATAGCTTTTCCTCCAAATATTCAAACTTTAGGTAAGACAGAATGATGGCAAATGATGGTATTTTCATTCCAGAATTAAATTTATGGCATAAAAATTTTTCACGCACATTCATTTACAGGTGCAACTATGAGTAAGAAAGCACTGAACAAAAACTTTTGTCCCAGAGACGCAAAGTATTTTTGAAAGGAGGGATGGTAGAAATCAAACAAGAGAGCCTTTACAGATCCTTATGAATCTGGCATCTTGTGATCCTGTGTTTATAGGCTAAGATTTATGAACAGAAACCTGAAAACAGAAACATTCTTGGCAGAAATCTCACATTAAAAAAAACCCCAACTGGATGTAAACCATAATGTCTATGGCAGATTCACATAAATTACTTGGTTGATTACGTCTATGTATTTTACTGAAAATAATGAAAACCTTCATATAGTGGTGCTTGGCTGACAGCTTGTACATGAAACCATCTCCCTTGGTGAAGATAGATGAAAACACTGTTCAGGATCTTATAATGTAAAATATAATCTAAATGAAAATATTTACCACTATTTACCACTTACAAAACTAAGTTTAATCTGAGAAAGAAGCTCATACAACCTAGCACTATATTCTAATTACTTCAAGACAAAAAGAGACAAAATAAAAAAGTTGAATCATTAAAATTAACACACAGAAGTTAACCTTAAAAATAAGCAGAAAGGTAGTCTTAAAAATGCTCTAATGAAAGAAAGTATTTACAAATGTTTCATTATCAGAACCAACCTTGTTTATCTTCACAGACAAAGCTTTCTTGTTTTGTTTGTCACACAAAATATTACCTGTGGAACAAAGAACAAAATTTTGATCTTAACTTTAGCATATTAGTCCTTGATTGTTCATCAAAATCATTAATGCATTGGGAGGTTAACAAAATATGTATCTTGAGTGCATTTACAATGTTTACATACAAACTGAGTAAAACGAAAATGCATGCACCTTCACAACTGCTTTTTAGATATCAAGCAGTTTTTATCTCTTCAGATATTTGCTTCATTTCCTAAGTTATGAACAGACTTATCAAACAATTTCTATTGAATAAGGCCCTCAGAATAACAACTCCAAAACACAGCTAAGTGCTGCTTGTGTTTGAACTCTCACCGAAAAACTTCTGTGAATAACAGCTAGTCATTAGCTGTTCCCAGCTGCCTGATGCAGAAAGTTACTTGAGGCTGAAAGCACATCCATTCGGCTTGTGACTGAAACTGAAGAGGCAGTTTCCCAGTAAAATAAAAACAGGAGTTTCACATACTGCAACTCTGTTCCAGAAGTTCCTCACTTCTACTACTTGGAACTTGGGTTTGAAATACAAATGTAAGCAATTTTTAAAAATTAAATTGGTTCATCAAGAAAAGATATTCTAGAGTTCCTTAATAAAACACAGCAATTCTGGCTAATGGAGGACAAATACCAACTTACTGTATTTTTTCTTCACAATTCTGCTTAATTTGACTGTTACTGGCCCTCTGTCTGGACATACAGCTCTTCTGCAAGATCAAAAGAAGACATTAAAAAAGCTATCCAAACAAAACCTGCTCCTATTTGAAGGTATTTTTATTTTATGCACATAAACCAAGTCCTGCTATTAAAACCTGAACTTGCATCATGAATATTGTCTTCCATATATTAAAAGCCACAGTGCTTCACACAGCTTAGATAGAAAAAAAATGAAAACCAATTTAAACAAAAGTTAATATCCTATATTAAATCAGAATGCTCAATTTTGTTTGATTTCATGGCAACATGTGAAAGATGTTATAACCTGCCTCCTTTTAAGAATATCAGTAAGATTCACCATTCTGAATCAACTTTCTTATGACTCAAAAAAGGTAATTTACCTCCAGTTATCTTTGCTGTAGTGAAGTCTGCTTCACATTAAACCTCAAGAACTCTGTATTTTTTATACATTCCACTAAACACTGACTTTAGATAAGCACAATTTAGCAAAAGTCATCTGTGTAATCCTGAGCTTTCAATTATACAATGCAGCAAATGTTACAAGATAAAGTTTATCAAAACAGAAATGCTATTTCCATATAGCAACAAATGTTCTCTCTCAAGTTTACTAGAATAGTTGTAGTCAAGAACTAATTTTATGTTTTATAGAAGAGAAACATCACCAAGGCTTATGATAACACACAAGAAAAGTGGATGCTTGGTTAGATAAACAAAATATTCATATTGTTAAAATTTGATCTAGCCATACTTCAAATACAGAATTTGTCAGAATTGCTCAGAAAAAAGCAACTTTCATGGAGCTCAATGCAAGAAATACATTGCCCTTTACTTCTTCCTTGCTATTTTAACTATTCAAGTGGGAATTACAGCAATGATAAAAGTAAAATTAAACTACCACTTCTGAAAACTATTTTAAAATAAAATTAATTTTACAAAATTTTCAGGCTGTACATGTTAAACCAGTTGATTTTATAGGTTTTGAATATTCCAGTTCAAATGCTTGAAATTTCACAGACAACCAACCTCATAAAACTTCTCATCTTCACATGGCTGTAAGTTTCCTTATTGCAGGCACTGTTTTCCTCTTCCTCCTTCTTCCTTAGCTGTTTTGAAACCTGAACCTGTATTGTAAAATAGTGTCAATCCAATCTAGAATGTCGTGACACTTGGGCTTTAAATTCATATGAAGTCTCTTCAGGTCTGCACAGAAACTGAGCTCAAATAGAAGGATTAGAAAACATTTCAAATCCTACTTCTTTGATTTCACAGATAGGAGATTTTTTTTTCATTTATTTTTTGTAGAATAGAAAAAACCTACACCTTGATATGTTATTGACAATGCCTGAGATGCACACTAAGTTCACAAGACCAAAAAATCCTTGAATATTCAAACTGCCATGGCAAGTGTCTCAGAGCTATGCACTAATTTCCATTAAGAATCTATAAGCTAAGCTTTTTAAAACTAAGTTGGTTGTTCAGAATACACAAGGTTCACCTTGGGAAAATGCTGAACTACCACTCAACTTAATATGCTTCCTTATAATTAAAACACACCCAATTTTCCTCTAGAGTAAAATAACTTATGTATTTTATACAACATTGTGTTTTTTCCACATCTCAAAAACACTGAGAGCAATACAACTTCTATTACACACTATGAAGTTGCTTCAATGGCTACACTGCAATTGTTTGCATTAGAAACTTCGTATTTCCTCATTCATAAAATCTGGCTTTTTATGCAACCCCTCAACGTATTAGCATTCTAATTCTGAATATCACAAAGAGAAAGCTGCCAGTCTCCTGATAGCACTACTGATTATGCTGACCACTCTGTCTGCATATCCATTCCATCTGCATTCCATCTATTCCTACGGCTCCAGTGGCTCTTCTTCAGAGAGGGACGTTGTTCTCTGCCCACCTGTTTACACTGCCGTTCTATGAACAGACAATCTTTCAAACTGTATTTTGATACAGCGTTTACACTCTTCCAAATGTAAAATTCAGTTTATCCCATTTCAACTGCTTCCTTGATTCTTCAGAAATAAAGAAGACAAAATATGCAAGCACGGTTTCCTATGAGAAGGAAGCGTTGCAGTTGGGAGCATGGCTGCTTTAGAGGTGACTGCCCAGGCCTCGAGAAGTACAGGAAATGAGTACTGGAAGCCTGTTTTCTAAATTTCACAAAGTGCAAGACCAGCAGCTTATGAACTACTAATAAGCATAATTTCATCACAAAATTTCCAAATCATATATGGAATTATCAGCATCTTTCTATATGCATTTAAGATCATCTATCAGAAGAGGTTTTTTCCTACTTGATAAACTACTCCCCATATCAGTATTTTTAAGAAGAATTCAGAGCTGAAAAAAAATACAGATTTGGCTTGAACAATGCTTAATATTTATTAATTGATTCCTCTTGCCTTCATGTGTTTTTGTCTGGGAATGGAAGGCTGTGAACATAGAAGATTCACCTCAGCAAAAAAAAAGGCAGTATTGCATGATAATTGGTATAGCAGTTGTTTACAAATCCTAGTTTAAAAAATACTTTGAGTCCAATTACCATACTTCTCTTCTTGGATATATCATGAACGCTCAAATATACTAGAAAGTAGCAAGAGCAGCTTTATGATTATTATTATTACTACGGTAAATATTTACTCTGATATAATAATTAAGAATAATTCCTAGCTTCAAATATGTAATAGAAACATTGAAGCAGTAATTACTTTGTTAGGAAAGCTTATTTAACACAATGCATATGAATAAAAGGCTGCAGCATAACTTGGACGTTCCTACAATGGAAGTTATTAAAGAAAATAAGTCTGGAACATACCTTTAGCTGCTTATCTAATGCATCCAGCCTGCACACTGCTTGAAATGGTCTGCGGTCAATAGGACATGAAGCCTGTGTCTGAAAAGTTATTTTTCTTATTACAAACTTGGTAACGAGCTGAGAGAAGCCTTCATTTTCTATACTTTTATTCACTATTATAGTAGCTTACAGAAGCCCACAAAATCCCAACTTGTTCAGAGTAAGAATGCATTTGGATACATTATCCATACAATCAGCATTTTGTTTCATATAAGCAGATTGATCTTTCAGGAAAAATCTAAAGGAAACAAGAGTGTAACCCGGAAGTTGTGTTTAAAAAAGGAAAAGCATTTAATGCATTTTACATCAAGTTACCCACACCTTCTGGTTTTTAATCCCTTTTAGGTTACTGATTTTATACCAATGTGTCCTGATTTTGACTGGGATAAAGCTAATTTTTTCTTAGTAGTTGGTACACTGCTTTGGATTCTATGCAAGATTAAAGTTGATAACACACTGAAAAACATAATATACAAATGCCCTCTACATTTCGTATTGTTCTAACATTTTATTTCTTAATTTTATTTTTCACAGAAAGTGTGTTGCGTTGTGTATCCCCCAAAAGATAAAACTGGTAAGGCCAAAAGCAAACAGGGCTTATAGCACATCTTTTTTGTTGCAGTAAGTAGACAACAGATTCCCACATGTAACACATCTAAAGTTTTACAAATCAGTTTTCAAGAAAAGGGAACTGAAGACTATTTTACCCTACTGCTTGATGGAAATAGCAATTTATTGTTTTTCCCTGATCACCTAAATGCCCTCTTATTGAGGCTGCACTACATCAGGTAAAACACATACACACACAGAGAACAATAACACATTATTAACCATGGAAATGTCAACTGAAGCTCCACGCAAGTCGATCATGTAGTTAATCAGCTTTAAGAAAAATCCACATTGGATATTAACTTCTGCTGTGAGAGAACTCTTTATTCATTTTAATTCCAGATGTGTTTGCTGTGGGGGTGTGGTTCTTTCTTTGGTTTGGGGGTTTTGTCATCATTACACCCCCCACACCCACCTTAATTCCACCGGCCTTCAGAGGCTCAGTTCAACACTTACAAAACGAAATAAAAAACCAAAACATACATCCAATCTCCAGCCCTAACTCATTCACTGAACAAGGTGCAGTATATGAATTGCATGCCCTGAAGAGGAATGTAATTCCTGCAATTTAGAGAGCTAGAGGGTATCTATGCAAGCAAGATGCAGTACTAGAATTGCATAAGCAGCTATGAAAAACCTGTATATGAACTCTGTCCCAAAATTCAGTGATGAACCTCATTCTTGTCTTTTCATTGGAGCTTTAATTTTCCAGTTAATTCTGGTTTTTTCTCTATTTCAAAGAGTGCTCAACTTCTTTTGCACACACCAGCCCCCAAGCATGGAGCGTTCAGGACATTTCTGAGCTTCTGATTTAAACTGATGTAGATAGAACCAAATCAGACTGATTTAAAAGAAAACCAAACCCACCAAACAAACAAACAACAACATCAACAAAAAAAAACCCCAGGGGTAGCTTCAGGAACAAGCTGTTGAACAAGAATGTAAGTTAAAGTCATTACCTACCCTTTGATGCTCTAGTATTTTATCCTAACTAAAAACTAAACTCTAAACAAAAAACTTCCTCTTTTGGGGATACCATTGTTCTCTGCAGTGTCATGGCCCTAGATAAGAAAAGCATATTGGGTAATTAAGCCAGCTCCCTAAGGACTCAGCTCATGAGGACAGTTTTTGTCCCGTAGTCACGGCACAGCTAACCCACAGTAACATAGTAGTACAATGTTCCATCAGGATACTGGATAGCATGCAATGCGCTGCAGCTTCTGAAACTGCTGCAAACGTCAAGGTACATACTGTCATTCTTAGGTATACCAGATTGTAAAGGATAGGCAGGAGGAAGTTATTTTTCTTAGCCATTTTTATTCTCGTTTCAGGATCTACCTTAGCTGAAATGTTTATCCAACACAATCTCTTCCTACATTAAATTTACACATGAATGTCAAGTTGTCTTCCCAAGTTTAAGTCACTGTAAGTAATGTTTATTCATTGCAATAAAGTATCATAGAATACTAAGTGTTACTAGCAGCAATCCAAATAAAAAGTGGTTTTGCTCCACCAGAAAGATGTTCAATGTTCAGTTCTTCTGGAAAAATGTTTAACAACTTAATACAGTTTTACACAGTAGTAGAAAGGGAGGAAAACATTCTGGAAGAGTCAAAAACTACCATTAGGTTCAGATATGTTCAGAAACAGCAGATGCTCTTTCCACTCCTACTCAGTTTCTTTTTGTAGCCTTAGCATTTTCTGTAAGCTGACAACATTATCATAAGAGAAATTCTAGTGAACTCAGGACATTTGCTTGCACGTCTCCAACCCTCAGGTGGAGTACAGTTGTTGGGTACCCCGAGGGAAACTTGAGGTTATTTCTGTCTCAACATGCATCAGCTCTCATCTGTCTGCTAACAAATAAAAGCAAACCTTTAAAATGCTGGAAAAAATGGAAGAAAAAACCCAAACTTCTTTCCTTATCCCTTTTCTCAACAGCAAGACAGGATTTATACTGCTACAGAAAGGAATAAAGGTAAAAAAAGTTACATTACAAAAAGCAATTATGAGGAGTGGTGGCCTTTAACTCATCTCTGGTGTTTTTGAGAACGTGATTCAGTAACAAAGGTGTTGAGTCTTCTTTCATCAAAGGCAGGCTAGCTATTCCACTCTTCTGAGGTTTCTGTTCAGGGACCATTGAAAGTAATAGTGAATGCACACTGCACTTTTTGATGAAGAACATTTAAAACAAGAAAGAAGATGCTGAGACGGAACAAGTCCGAGGAGCAGCTACCACTTTTATGGTGCACAAGGGAGAAGGTATGTGAAATGTATCACAGCCTTAGAAGAACCACAGATTTTGACAATATCTTTCTTTACCATAGCTTTAAAAATCAGAACATGCAGTATTTAATGTAATCATCAATATCATTAGAACCTCACCGCTGGTATTAGTGACCTGCTTTGCTTCCCAACAGTTCTTTCCTTGGAAAAACACAGACTAGTAGCTCAGCACACTTCAAAATGTCTTTGATTATTTTATTCTCCACATGAAACTATTTAGAGTTTTCCTGTTCAGTCTAATAACTCCACAGTGATTCATTCTTTCACCCATCCTGCGATACCTGAAGAATTCACTTCATAAAATACGTAAGCATTCACAAAAATCTGCAAGCCCTGAAAAGTTATCCACAACAAAAATCTAGAAAAACCCTCTAGAAAAATCTTACTTTAGCTCCACAGGCATAACTTAATTTCTATATTCCTGTAACTGCTAGAGCAAAACAGAACTGTGATCTCTAAATTCAAGGAGCAATTGTCCCCTATTTCAACTGCACCACTTCAAACAGCGTTTGAACAAAGTGAGGTAGGCAAAAGACTGATGCAGTTACTATACTCCAGCTAGGAATTCTCAGAAAGCTATACAAACTAGTGCAAGCTAACCCCAAAATATATTTGGCTGATGAAATAACTTTGACAGATATCCTCATTTCATCAAGTTCCATGTTATGAAGTTTCATAACAAGTAGTAACAAGATGCTAGCACAGAATTCAAGTTGCTGCAGTAAATCCCTCCCCCAATTTTTTTTTTCTTCAAGTGGCTCATAATAAAGTCTATTCTCCAAATTTTGTATTGGAAAGCTGATATAAAAAGAAACATGATCCTGCACTCTTAGATAATCTGTCAAACACAAATAATACCAGATTCTCCTAACTAAATTCAGGCTTGAAGCGCGATTCAGACTGTTAAAGCAATGTGTGCATATTTCACTTCAACTTGTAATAGCAGTATAGTAAAAAGCCCACAATTCCACCTCCAGCTTCAGTGAACAGGAAGCCCATAACATCACATGTAGTGAGAAACACTCTCTCCACATTTTAATGAAAGTAGGAAGACAGCTGAAAATGCACTGTTTTCTACAAGCATGTAAAAACTTATGATTACTTTTTTTTCAGTCTACTTTTAAAAAGCAAGTACATTTAAAGGTTTTATAGTTATGCTTTAAGAAAGCACTATTTCTGACAAGAGTCTTTTTTGAGGGGAAAAGTCACTGATAGCACTCTGAAGAACTGAAAGGAAGTTAAAAAGCCTACAATAATGTAAATATTTATTGTTTCTAAGATTGTTTTCTTTGAAAATAATAGAGGTAGATATTTTTCTCTAATGCATACAGACAAGATACCACTGCTGTTAAAGCAGTTGTCTTAGCTGAGGTGGTGTTAACTACTTTGTGCATGTTTGCCACAGATGCCTAGTTAACTTCTCTTTGCATCAGTTTTACTTAAATCCTTTCAGAACCACTTATTATAAACTACAACATGTGCTTGCCAACGAAAATACAAAATACAAGTCTATCAGAAAAAAGGTTAAAAAAATTAGGTTAGACCCAACTAGTTTTAATACACTAACAGTATTACAGACAACAGAAACACATTCATGTCATTGCTTCCTTTCGTGTAACACAACATTACTGATGGTGCTTGAAGACTTCAGATAGGGGATTTTTGTTGTTGGCTACACTCTCTCCCCTTTTTTCTATGTGTCTGGAATAATGTTATCACATATACATTCCTTATACTGAAAGCAACGCCTCACTTACACTGTCCTTCCACATTCCCACTCAAGGGTGTGTCCAGTAACTTCAGCTCCTGATTTAGCACCTTGTACTTTTTATGATCTTCCAGCACAGACTCACTGAAATACAAAGCCTCAAGCTTGAAAGTCTCCATTAGTAAATTACATCATGTTGGTTTACAGAAGTGGTTGACAGCTGGCACAGGATGACGAATATTTATGTTAATCTTCATGTGCCTACTGAAAACAGCCCTCAGCAGTCTGCCAGCCCAGTGCTGCCCAGCAGTGACTGGGAGAGCACTGGTTAGCATGGCCAAAGGCACACAAGTTGACAGTCTAATAGTATAGAAGAGTTTAATAGTATAGGCAACTGAATTTTTTGCATAGCAATGCTCTCAAATGCCACAATTAACACAGCCAAAGAGAGCAGAACAATTCAAGGGACATATTAAAAAGTTACTCTGAAGATTAACTCCTTCGTGGGGATTCCTGGTCTGCCCCTCCCTTTTCTTTTAGGAGTTAGACACCTTTCTTCAAAGGGAAAGAAAATACATCACTGACTCAACTGTAACATTATTTAATTCTGAAAAGGAATGTTCAGATTTAGCCAACAGGATCTAATGTATTAGACTTGTTCCGTGGCATGTTCCCTACCCCTGTTTAGCCTTTGAAATAAAGGAAATTTTTATATATTGCTTTAACTATTTATTGCTTTTAAGTGCTTTTTTTAATGTATATTCTCTCTCTGATCTTGCTTTTTAAGAAGTGAAAGTATTATGGCTGCTGCTTTCAGACAGAAGATCTGCTGGTACAGGACACTTGACTGCTGTTGCAATGTTGAAAATCTCCTAAAGATTGAAGAGGGAGCAGAACAGTAAAACTCTCATCTTCTGCCTAAACTACTCTGGTTTTGATTAGAGTCTACACAGTTATATAGAAAAGCCATAAAATCTCAGGAGAACAATGATTATGTATAATTTGAAAACAACAGTTTAAAAAAGCAGTATCTCCTGTTATATTTTGAAGTCCAGATGCAACACAGAAAAATAAAGGAAATATCCAACTTAAACACAGACTGCTGGCGAAGCCTCTAAGTGTATGGAGCACAACTGAAGATATACAAAATAACATGTCAAATAATGTGAATATTGGTCTTTTTTTAAAAGATTTCATTCAATAATTTTATTCTCAACTTTGTTTTTCTTCATCACTTAAGGAGGAAAATACCATTTCTAAGAGCAATTCGTTTATACTCCAAAAATATACTTAACCTTTACCTAGAATCAGGAGTGTATTTTTTAAACAGCAGGTCATTTTTATATCTTTTTAACATCTTCATTACTCAGAATGACTTAAATTACGATTATGATCAACCAAGAACCAGAGAAAGCTAACCCGTATGGAACACTTTTCAAAAAAGAACATATTCAGTTACTAAATATTAGTAACTGGCAAAAAGTACATAGCATCAGCATGTTTTAAATGGTCACATGCTTATAATATGTTTCTACTATTCTAGTCTGTAGAACCTCATCTACTTCTCACAGCTGAAGACTCTGAAGAAGTTTTCAACACTTCTTCTGTCACTTTACTTTTAATTAAAACTACTAGATTAGGCAGAGAAGTTCCATGAACTCAACAGGCCTGGTTGTCAAGTAATCCCAGAAAAGGAAGCCTGGCTGGTTTTACCTATCTGATGTCACTAATGAAAAGCAGCAGCAGTCTCGTGTAGCTTTAGAAACACCTCCATATCTTTTTTCTGGCATCACATCTACTTTACCTGTCAACTCTTAAGAGAACTTGCTTTTATTTTATTTGAATAGCACTTCAGACCACAAAAAATAAAGTTGACATGACAAGAAAAATGTCCGATCATTCATCTGCCCTTTTAGAACAAGAAAATTTCTCTTCCTCATTGGGCTTAAAAGTATCTGTTAGACAATGTGAACAAACTCGAATCCAGCACCAAGCCAATATACTGTACTGCTTCCCTGTGCATGTCACTCTTCAATGCTTTTCAGCTGTTATTATAGCAACCAGCTATGCCACTCAGGGTAAAATTGCACGTGAGAATTTTCTCTTCCCTTACAAATAAAATTGTTCTAATGAATCAAATGCAAAACAGAAAATCTGGCAACAGGAAACTTTATTATCTGGTTTGTAAATCTTAAGCAATTTTCATGTAATAACCTTTTTTTTAACACTCTGAAATTCATATAAATTCTTCAGAAAATTGTGTTACCACTGACTTTCAGTAATAAATAGCACAAAAATTAAGGTTAAAAATATAGCAAGAATAAGCATATTGCATATATACATACATACAAGCGATACCAACCTTCTAAAGGGAATACTGCAACTAAAATCATCATTTACTTCAAAAGAATGATATTGCAAAGAAACCAAACAGTGGTCTCACTAAAGTGAGAAAAACTCAAGTCCACAGAAGCAGGACAAAAGGCTGCACTCCTGCTCATCCCAGCACAAAGCAATATTAATTTGGTGTTTTATGCTGATGATTGAAAAAGTTACAGGAAAGGTAAAGACACCAGACTTAATGCAATGATTGCATGACATAGGTGAGGGAAAAGGAACTAAATAGAACAGTGGAAGAACAGTGTAAGATCATCAAGGATTTGTTCAACAAGTAATTTTTCTTTAAGATTCCAGAACTATCTACAAAGTTATGACATAGAACAAAAAAAAGCCATCATTAAAATGAATTTTTTTTTCAGAACAGCAGTAAAGATTTTAGCTGAATTCTCTTTACAGTTAAAAACCTAAGGTATCACGTACTTTGTAGACTAACATGAATACATATTGCTCCCAGCCCTGAGCTGACACTATGACAAACAACCTAAGGGTTATCACAAAGTAAGATAAAGCTAATAACAATGCAATATTATAGCATGTACATAATACTGTCTGATCTTCCAAACAGCCAAGACCAACCTGGTTACTTATCCCTAATCTCCAGTAATCATTAAGTTACTAGAGAAAGAAAGATCATCTAATGAAAGAAAACACAAAATACTTTAGCACATTAAGACAGTTTTCCAAAATTCATTTACAAATTGATCATTGAACACTTCTGTGCAAAGCCCAAATCTGTAACTTCCTTAAAAAAATGTCTGTAGGTGTTAAATGCAATAGATTTCACTGAAAAATAAACACACGCCTTGGTGCTCAGTCTTACCTCAGCCCATTTAAGAATACAAGTCATGCAGAAGGTATGACTGCAGTTCTCAGGAAACCCAATCTCTTGTTCTAGAAGGCAGTTCAGACAGATGGGGCACATGTTGCCATCATACAATAACGTAGAACAGGAGCCGCTTTCCTCGTTTTCTTCACCTGGTATTATTAACACTGACACTTAGAAGTTTGACAGTTTTTGAAACAAAGTCCTTCTAGATTTGAATAATATAGAAATAAGAAGATACATTCCTTCAAGTGCTCCCCTGGCCAGCTTCTTGGCTGCATTAGACCTGAAAACTTGAATTCAACTTGCTTGTAACAACAGAAAATTGTGTTTCAGGTGGAAAAAGCTAAACAACTTATTTCACAAACTACTGTACCAGTATTTGCCATTAAAACAAAGGAAAGTTAGTTACAGGGATATTTCAATAAAGCAGGCATTAGAATGTTTCCTATTGGTTATGTAGTCATTTAGACATTATTCTGCTAAGTTCTCTTTCTCCTTGTGTGGTTGCACTCTCTCCGTGACATAAATTACACCAGCATATTCTGTATTCATTATCTTATATACACATGGTCTACCTTCACTTTAGTTTTTCTGTCTTAGAATGTACATTAATGTACATTAAATAAAAAATTCTGTTAGAGTTAGAAAGTGTTTTCAGAATACAAAAATGTATGAGCTCTTCTTCAAGAAATTTTACTGTGAATCAATCATTTTCTATGAATGGCTAGTGCTGTCAACATATTTGTTTTGCTACTAGAAGTTAACAAGTAATAACAAGAGAAGAGACAGGACACTATTTAGGGACCTCACAGGCCAAAGCCAAATATTATGAGATAGTGGTTATGTTTACATAACTTCTTTCAAAACAACCAACATACTAATGGAGAGAGCAAATGAAAAAAATGGGATTTTCACAGCTTCAACCTGAACCTGTGCTTCAATATTTTCACATACACAAACTTTACCTTCCATGCCTTCATGCATCTGATCCTCAGTATCTTGAGCACATTGCTTTCTGTTCTTCATCTTACAGAATGTAGTCTGGAAAACACAGAAGCAGTTCATTTAGATTGCAACTTGAAAATAAAAAAATTAATTTCACTACCATTCAACCATTTCACTATAACTTCGTAGAGTAGAAATACATGATATTAGAAGAGATCATTTATAATCTGTTGCAATTATAAGTATCATTATTGCTGTCTAGCAACTGATGTTTCCAAATTCATAATCTGCTTTTGTTCAACAGATGCAAAGTTTTTGCAGTGTTTTAAGTCTACCACTGGTGCTTTTATTTTTAAAAATTAAATGTATTGCTAGGTTTCCATGCAAATCACCCTATGCAACATTGCAGTAACTAACACCTGCAAACTGCCCTATGCAACTTTAAACACTCAAGCACCAGGACAGTTGGTTGTCTTACAAACCTAGAGTCATCATAGTAGTGGCAAGTGAGAAAAATGAAAGCAGCTTATATTTGTATGACAAAAGCAAGAAAGAAATAATTCAAACTATTTGCACTCAGTAAAAAATGTAGAGAAATTTGTATCAAACGAGGGACAGGTCACAAGCACAGGTATAGTAGAGTATCATGAACGGGGGTGCACTTTAACTGCTCTGAGAAGAAGATAGCACAGATAAAGTACATCCTAGTGATCCACATCACAAAGGTTGAAAGAACTTGACCTTACATAACAAATAGCAAGAATCTGTTCTTTGGAGACTTACTGAATACGTGGAATGAAACATACTTGAAAATATAGTATCTATACTGAATCTCCTGCATTTCAAACTCCTGTAGCCACAGCAGAGATAGTACACACACCTAAAGCTCCAACCCAAACCCTAGAGGGTGCAACAGATTCCTTCAAAACTATATGAATCTTTAAAAATTCTTAGTATTTAAAAGGACAAATTAAAACTTCAGAAGAGATCAAAGAAATCAAACGTTACCAAAATCTGCTGCTTAAGCATTGAAAGCTGAAGCAAACCAACAGAGCTTTACTCTCACACTTCAACACCTTTGCTAAACAAAGCAGCAGGACAGAACTGAAACTGCCACAACTGCACTCCTCAACTAAACTTCCTCCTATTTCACTCAGAAACTACAATAGCTTCCCTTTACCACCAAGACATCCAAAAGAGGGAGAGACAGAATTTGCTTCCCCAAACTTTTCTTCTGATCAAGTCTTTATTGCTTGATCTTGGCAGCAGGAAATGTTTTAAGGATCATTTCTTTATATTGAGAAAAGCAACTCTCATCACACATCTCATTCTCTTAGGCAACTCAAGAAATCAGGACTCAGATCTGTGAGTCTCAAAACACACACAGTTTACTAAAGAAATGGTCAAAACTGTGAAACTAATTAGAAATCTGCAACTAGAATTCAAAATGGCTTCAATGTTCCTAATAGAAATTACTTTTTAATTCCCCAAAGGGAACACGGGAATCAATCCAACTGAGGGTAGGGGAAAGTGAAGGGACAAGGAAAGAAAAACCGGGCTTTAAGGGATTTCCCCCCTACACTGCTATTGCATTTTTGCATCAAAAGTTATTTCAAAAGATATCATTAATACATGGCACCAACTGTTGGCTGGTTACCAGCACTGACACCGATTGAGTTGCAGCCAATGCTGTAAGCTACAGGCAAGTTTGGTTGGCAGAACAACCACTGCCCAGACCTCCACCTTTTGCAAGCTAAGCAAAAGGAAACCCAATGCAAGTCAAGCTGCTCCTTTAATATTTAATGCCTTCAACAAGCAAAATCTGCATGAAATTGGGACAGGTAAGACCTCCAAAACAACATCTGAATTTAGGAGATTGTGGTCCGTTGCTTCCACTCCGATTTGCACAAGTGGCTTTGTCCCCAGGAAGTATAAATCATGCAGTAGTGTGCAGTATAGATGCTTTTATACATAAAACATAAGAACATCTCTTCTGCTCTACATCTTAAAACCTCAGCAATGCTTTACAGAAGCAGAAAATTCCACAAGCTGTACTTAAAACATCTTTCAACCCTGTAAGTCCCAGGACACCTTATAGCTGAATCAGTTTCAAGACAAGATCAAGAATTCTGCGCTCTGCATACATCCACAGAAACTATTTAAATAGACAATCTAGATACCAAATTAAGGAGTAGCTTTTGAGTTCACACTTATTATAATAGAGGTCCTTAATTCACTAAAACAGATTGCAGAAACAGAATACAGAAGCTCTTCAAATTTGTTTTTCCCAAGAAAAAGTAACCTTTTATTCCACTGTACTCTTTCCAGACACAGACATTCCAGAAATACTGAAACACTTCCAATAATTAGAAAAACAGAGATCCTAAAATTCTGACAGAATATGAGTAAATCCAAGACATGTAGCAACTGAAAACATGTGGTGTTACCCTTTCTTCTCACAAGCCTATTATTTAAACATATACTGAGTGCTGCTAATGCACTTCACAGATCACTTTGCACAGCACAACTCCATCAGTTTGACACTGCATTTCGCACGACACAGCAATTTAATATTACTGAAAGATTTATAAATAAAGATATCATTAAAATTTATACACTATTTAACAAATTAACTTTGGAAAGACTGTTTTCTCCATTACTTTAAAAGGGGCATCACAGGCATTAGAATATTAGGAGTTAACACTGGACTGTTACTAAATGTATATGCTTAAAAGCAGCATTAGGAGAAGAGAACCTGGTGGTTTAGAAAGAGCAAATAGCATAGAAAAGAGAATACTTATTTGTCCCAAAAAAACCACTATAGTATGTTTATGCTGACCAAAAAAAAAAAAAAAAAAAAAAATCACCCCTCTCCAAACTCTACAGATATAATCCTTCCCAGGAATGTCTGAAGACACAACATTACAGCTGAGACGGTACTTTTCTGGTGCTTGTACGTTCTCAATGAAACTACTTTCTAAGAGAAATATCTTACTTTATTTCATATTTGAGATAAAGACAAGGGTATTCTAGTATATTAAACTGAGAACAGTGACCAGAGACACTAGCGCAGGTACACAACACTACCTAATCTCCCTGTTCTCTTAAAATAATTAAATGTTTAAGTTTCCAGGCTATTCTTCCAAAGAAATGAAATTCCGGTTCTTGGTTTCATGGAATGCATCTGCCAACAACAGTGCTTAAAGAGAACTGACTGTATATTATGGTAACAGGTTTGTCAGTGTCCATCTGAGGAACACAGCTTTATGAAGTACTTAAACAACTCCATAAAGCAGACTAAGTGCCATGAACACACTAAACTATTTCCTATATCACAAGAGTACAAGTGTGATTCACACAAACTACTTCATACAACTCACAACCCAAAAATACAGAAGTATTTCAACACTAATTCATTGTGCATGTGGAAAGAAAAGACTTGGTCTATTCAAAGTCATGCCTCTTTCTTAATGAATCTATTATACTAAAATCTTAAATAGACATAGAAAAAGCATTGGATTAAAAAAATTACAGAAGCCTAATTACAAGTGACACATGAAATCCACACGTCTCCTTTTTGCCTAACTACAAGACAAAGTCTTTACAAGCATTTTTTATACCCTGTAAATAAAATGCAACAACTCAAAATGCAAATACACTCTTCCTCCAACACAGTAACAGTCTAGAGACTCATCTACACAGAAGTACCCCAGTTCAGCTGGAAAGGGAGATGGAAATCAAGAACACATGCAACAAGGTCTCTGGTGAGAAAGTGCAAAATTATGTCCAAGATAGCTTACTCATTTCTGCAACAGATTTAACTCAGGAAATATTTCTAATCGAACTTTCAGCTTCTTAGATACATGTTGCATTAATACTCAGAGTAGCAACTTATTTTCACTGTTCTGTTTCTATTAAAAATATTTTATTTTAAAAAGGATTTGAGGGACTCTTAGTTGTGTTTTGATTTTTTAATAACTCAAGAAACAATCAGTTTCAATTATGAAATAACAGTCAAACATATATTTAGTACACAGAATTTATTTGTTTAATAAACAACAATAACACTCTTTACTCCCATCAAAATTTTGGGCAGTAATAGGTAGGACTGTTTCTCCCTATGCATTTTCATGGTCATTAAGAAACCCGGTAAGGAGGTTTAAGCTGCTCCCATAGCAAATATGTTTTTAAAGAAAGCAGATCTCAACAACTAGTCGCACTCACAAAAACAGATTTTTGGTTGTGGTGGTTTTTGTTATTGTAATTTTCGTAGTTAATGACAGAAAATGTATCCTCTGAAGTTCCTCATATGGGCTCATCCTCATCTCTGGACCATTACTGGGAAAATGTCCTGCTGCTGAAGAAAATTTTGAAACATTTTGCCAGAACTTCTGTACTGTCTAAGAGATGGGCTGAGAAAACACTTATAATCTGCAATGGCAGTTGAACTTTTGAAAAGCTTTTGACCTACGCGTATCACTATGTCTAACACAACGCATACACCAAGAAAAAGAATAGAAAAAACCCCACCCTACTGGGTATTTGTACAAGTACACCTGGAACCTTCAAAGTTGTTTTATTTTTTATTTGGAAAAACTTCTGATTTGTCAGAAGAGCCTAGAAGGTAGACTTGCTTCAAGTGACAATTGAGTAATGTTGTTTGCCCTTCAATATATGAGGGCTACACTGAGAATCTGGAAGCACTTATCCTGGATTTTCTCCTTTGTGCAGTAAAATCTCTTGGCCCAGCACATTAGGGAGAATAGAACCAACAGTGATACTCAAAAGCAGGCTTTTAAAGAGGATCTTTACTCTTTGTAAGCTCAAATTGCACCTTGTCTGCATTCCCAAATCAAATGCAATAGAACCAACAAAGATGAGGACAAAGAAAAAGACCAGTGCTGTGCCTTGGGGAATAAAGAGAGAAATCTTTTTCCATAGGTGGTTTAAGCCTATTCATGTACATCCAGTGTCTTGGAAAGAATCACTGCTATTCAGACAAGGAGACAGGGCTGATTTAAAAACTCTTTCCAGACCCTCTAAGGATGCAATTACTCAAGAGAGCTGAGCTAATCTAACAGCTTGCTGCTACAAAAAGGAGCAGGTATGTTTCTCACCACTAGTGATGATGAGCAGACTCACTAAGAGCCATAGGTGTTCAAAGACATCGCAAGTGACAGAATGAGGGAGGGAAGACAGGAAGACATAAAAAAGGCATTGCCCTTTTTGGCAGTGGTAAGGTGCAAAAAAAGCTCAGACTTTGTTGTCAAACTGCACCCCCTTCAAGGACACAGCAGTACCTAGATCAGCTGCCAGGTCCATGAAAATGCAAGGTAAAGTCACAGGAGACAACTACCAAAGCCAAATGGCTAGAACGATACCATACTAAACAATACACTGCTGTCTGTTGCTCTTCCATTTCCCTATACAAAAAAAAAAATCAAAAAACCCACCCCACCCAAAGGAACACAGTGGATATTATCCTCAGGATTTCTTTTTCCACAATCTAGCAGCACGGTACTGACATGTACACTTCAACTACAGATGCTGTGGCTACAGCTATGTCCCCGCTAGAATCAATGCCTTCATTTTTGTGGCCCACTCAACAATAACAATGCAAATAGCAGCTGCAAACACTCAACACTCATGTCCAGTCAGCACTGGACAGAACAATACCATAACTGCCTCCTAAGCAGGGAAGGCAGGCACAACTCCATCAAAATGTGCTTGAGAACTGCTGCAGTGACTATCATTTAGTAACCTGTCTGACCATCCAGAAAGTAAAGAGTTTTAAGGAAGACTTAGAACCTTACAGCGGACACACACACCCAAGGTAATCTCCTTCCTCTACATAATGCTTATAAACTGTCTCAAAAGCTGCAGTACAGATATTTTCTTGTTAAATCAGTGGAATAGGCAGTGTTCCTCAATGAAGTTAAACAAAAGAGTACCTCCAAGACTTATTTTTTGCCTAAGAGTAGCAAGAAAGATGTCATTTAATAAAACTTCATATAGTTGAGAATATTCTATAAACTGTGCAGCACACCATGTCTTTTACAGACTGTTAGGTGTTGAAATGCTGCTACAAATCAGACTGAACTCTACTGTTTAGCAAGCAAAACACTTCTGTTTACCAGGCAGCGTTAAAAGGTAGCCTAACAACGTCAGCAGTACCACTTCACACATCTGTGCCTTGGCAACTTATGCTGATCCCCAAGTTGCTTTAGCATTCTATGATTCTTCTAAATGAAGAATACTTTACTCATCATAGCTATTCAGATGTGTAAGGGTGAATAACCAAGCTCTAGCTCTACTTAGAAAAGTCTCTATCCAAAAAGCTTTACTACAACACAGCACTAGACAGACTACCAAGCTGAAAAAAGGGCAACAAATTTACATTCCAAAACTTGTACTTTGCTGTTAATGTCTATCAACAGCATGGAGCGCATATAATGTTCTTCGATACAAACTTGCCTAAGCTGTAAGAAACCTAAGCTGCAACAGATTTACTACCCAACAGATATGAACAAAGTTACTATCACCAACAAGACCCTATTAAGGAACTTCCTATCTCTCTCTGTACTGGGAAACTCAAGCATGACAGAAGCACCCCTTCAACCTCAGAACCTCAGTCATGCAGCTGGGCCCCCCAGTCTACCAACCTTCATGTTCCTGCCCTTCCTCAAGTTACCACTTGTAATTTTTAATAAAGAAAAATAATCATGTAGGTTACAGAAGAGCTATTAGCCCGGAAAACAAGCAGTAACATAATGACAGTCAAAAATCTTGTCCTAAATTTAACTGGTAATAAAGCTATCAGTCTTCAGCAAAATTCCAAATCCCATCCTTTCCATCTGAAGAAATCATCCAAAACAGTCAGCCATTTAATCATTCTTAAGCAGTAACTAACTTTAAACAACACCAGACACCAAAGTTTGTGAAATAGTTATCACCCCTCCTTCCCCACAAAGATGACACACATGCGACGGCTAATTTGCCCAGACTCAGGAGCATCCACTTAACTACTTAACTACAATTTTAATCCATATAAAAACTGATGCTTCCAGCAAGCCACAAAAGGTATGACGTTTGACAGAAACAGTTAAAGCATCAAATAGATATTAATTCTCTTTGTCAAAAGCACAGTGAAGAAGTTTTTCCCTGTATTCATCAGTTCTCACCATGCTATCACACAAGATGGAGCCCCATATTCTGAGGAAGCTCATGAAGAGGTGAAAGATAACTGATTATAAGCTTGCACAGCAGTCAGCAGTTCTGAGTACAGTACTGAAGTAGTTATTTTACTGGCACTGATGGATAATTAACTACAGGAGGCAAATTTCATTTCTCATCTTTCTGCATGTCTACTATAAAACACTTTGTTCCACTAGAATAGATAGCAGGAGTTTAGGATCTCTCCTGAACTTGTTTTAAAGGTGATAATAAACTGTGTACTTCAGCAGATTTCTCCACATGTCAATGTTAATCAATTATCCTACAAGATTTTCAGTATCTGGCAGCAGCTGTAAGGTTAACTCATCAGACCATGTGACATTATATGCTAAAGTATAGCTAAGTGGCACCTCTGTACTATCAGTATGTTTCAGGGTGACCACTGACAATCAAGATGGCCCTGCGTTTAGGTAAATTCAATTCACAGACCAAAAACTAGATAAAGCTAAACTTGCTAGTCAGCAAGGAATAGAATAAAAACAAACAAAAAAAGGCACTTAGGGGAGTTAGTTGTCACAGTGCAGCTTAATTTGATTCAAAGTATACGTTCCCAGCTGATTAATCTAACCTGTTATTTAAAGTTATGCTTGGTTCCCAGCTGGCTCTTTAGTGGCACTTCTCAAGTCGGTGAGAAAACCCCTTCCTACTCTCCTAGAGGACAAATTATGTTTCTCAAGCCTCTGTCAGCTCTTGACAATACAAAAGCAGCAAGGGCAAAGCCGTGCAGCTTCCCTTACGTGCTAAACTAAGGCAATTTTGCGGGGTAGCTCCTCAGTAAATCTGCACTGGTAACACTGCTTTCCAAAGATGTACTGAATTATATAAGACAATCCCAGACCTAATCTTTAAAGAAGTGCACAGCTGGGCTCACAATAGCCATAAGGAGGAAACATTCCCTGGAGCTGTAGTTAAGTCCCTTGGGTAAGAAACAGTTTCAGTTACACAGAAGACAGGATGAATAAAACCTTCTAAAGACTAATACAGGGTGATGAAATGTGTATTCACAGAAATTACAAGCCCACCTTATTTTTCTTTCCAAACCAGTATTTTCAACAGAAGGCAATGTGCACTATGCTGTTGTTTCTCCTGTGCTTGTAAGTGTACGATAAGCCTCTCAACAGAAGAAGCTCTACACCACAACCACTCCTGTAGGAAGAACATGTGTTTGCCACTAACCAAGTCACATCATTTCATATCTGGATAATAAAACACTGAAATACTGTAGCAATTACCATAATACAAAAAAATATGAAAGAGAAAATAGCGTACATAACATGCTCTCAAAAAATGTAGAATTCAGCACTTAGGTGTTTCTTCTAAATAGTCTGTGACTCAACTGGATGAAATCGAGATTTACAAAAAACAGGAACAGGGATTAGGTACTATTGTCATCGTGCACATGGTTCAAGCAACTAAATCCAATCACCATAAACTCAGGACCTTGCCTTCTGCTGTTCAGGCTCCTCAGTCACATGCATACTTCTGCAGCTGGAAGGGATAGCATTACATGCCAAAGTCAGTAAAAATGTCTCAGCCATTTCTAAGAACAGGGTTTTTTTTTTAAAAAAAGTACTTTTTTCTAGGCACTTGAAAGCACTAGTATTTTCATGCTTTCCACCAAAGAGCAGATATTTGGCAGTGGGTCACAGAGAGTAAAAACATGCTTTCCACCCAAGTAATCCTTCCAAATACAGCCATGTCACAGATCTGGGGGGAAAAAAAGTTTGCATTTAGTCAATAAGTTTTTGCTAGTCATTGCATTTAATTTCTCCCCCCATAAACTTGATCTGTGCTTAGCATACACAAATAATTTTAAGTTCCTATCCCACTGCTACACGGTGCATACAAGATTCCCACAAGATGAATGAGCATACTTCAGCCATTGCTATGGCAACACAGCAGGACTTGTTGCAGTCATCTCTCTGATGCTAAAGAAACTAGAAAGATCATCTTTATTTTTCTTAATACCATCCTAATCACACCCAAAGCAAGAAGCACATTTAACATGCACAAAGTAATGGAGCAACAGAACAAGAGTGGTAGGTGATTAGAGAAGCATCTTGAGCTGTAGACAAAAAGAACGAATGCAGCAAAGGAGGAAACAGCATGCAATTGTCCAACTACAGACTACCACTATATTTTCTTTCACCTAAACTACAGTAAAAATATTTTTTAGCTTCTGCATGTTGAACCTTGCAAAATTAAGGACATTCTTCTAACAAAATTTATGTAATGCGCAGGCTCCCCTACAACTTTATGGTTTAACTTACATGGGAAAAAAATGGACTACAGAAGATTGCATAGAACGATAGGCACAGGCTTGATAAAAATACCCTGGACTTCAGTCCCCTATTAAAAGCATGCTGTTCTTTCATTTGAAACATCAAATCAAGGGTTTAGACTCATGTCATGTTTATGACATGTTCATCATTAAAAAAACTGTATTTCTGCAAAACAAGATTTCAGATTACAAGTCAAATATACAGACACCAAGTCAAAAGCAAACAAAAGAAAGAAAATAACATACCCACTTAAAACTACATTTTGCCTCTCTGAGGCATACACTTTAAAAAAACCACACTAGATAAAAGCTATGGCATCAAAAATACAATCCTCAAGCTCCTTCTTGCTTTCAATAACAGCATTTCATAAGCTCAGGTCAAAGATCTACACTAACCTCTTACAAAACCTGAACAAAAAGAAATTCTGTATTTCTAGAAAAAGAGAGTTTGCAAAGGATTTATGACTACTAGAATAATTTTAAGTGTAACTGTATTTTGTACAAAATCTCCTACAATATCTGTAGAATAACAATGCATTGGACACAATTTCAGAAGTAGTAGATAGATGGGTAGTAAGCAGTTTCAATTACTGTTGATCTTGTTTTCACAGCTCTTACTTAGCAATAACTTTCAAGACAGCTAAAATAAAGTTAAAAAACCCCAGACAGGAACAGAAGACAGGTAAGTAAGAGAAGGTCCTGTTTAAACACAAGCAGCAATGCAAAGAAAGGTAACACACTGCTAATGCAAGATGGCAACCTCAGATCTGAGCTTGAAAACACAACCTCAACTCCATCACCTTTCCTTCCAGTTTGTGAAGTGAGTAATAGATACTCATGCTGATCACATTTTTGGCTTCACCATATATATGGCATCAAGAAATTATCTATAACACAACAGTACTTTACTGTGAATTCTTAAGTGACCAACATAGGCTTTGTTATAATTGATTATTCTATGCCACTGCAAACCTTCAAAAAGAATTTAAACTTTCCATATCAACAACGCTAGAAGCTCCCTACAATGATGAACTCCATTGTCATTCAAAGTTTCTTATCAGAATAACAACCACAAAATAACCACTGGAACTCACTAACTTATCCAAGACTTGCATAAGGTACCTTTCTTGCTTGGGCTCATGAAACTGCATCTTAAAAATCACAATTGCATAGAAGAACATACTTTACTTCCATTGTTATAGGTATCTTTATTTGGTAACATCTCTAAACTAAAACTGCAACAAGCTCAAGATATCCCTAACAGACTGATTTTCTCCAACTGTTTCATAGGACTTCTGATTACTTTTTGTTACACCCATCCACCCACAATGGTCACTACCTCTTACCTAACAATTGATAAAATAAGAACGTTTAAAAAAAAGCAAAACTGCACATAGAAAGTGCTTATTCAGTAGCTATATAGAAAGCAGAGGAGAATTTTATTACCTCTCCTATGTCCAGAACTGAAGTTATTCACTCTGAATAGCAGGCAGACCAATTAAGACCACACACCTACCTTCAGATTCTACCTTAACATCCAGATTTTTAATATCAGTTCAACTCATTTTCATGTGTCTCCATCTCTCCTGTGGCATAGCAAGAAAAGCGAAAGTTTTCATTGCTACAGTTCTGGCCTGTGTTGCTATGTAAAGATATGGACAGAGACGAAGACTTCTATCAGACACTTATCACATGGAATTCACATTCTTTATTACTGCTGGTAGTCTAACAAAAGCCAGGTAGTAAGTAGAGAGACAACAAGGGTTAACTTAGTAATTAAAAAATGCATTAAGACATTATTATTAGTGCCTTTTAGAAAAACTGATCAGATACTGCAATTTACCACACTATTAGGCTTTAGAAAACAGCTACTGGAAGACATACTTCTACTTCCCAATTCTCTCTACATATTCTTATATATATACATATATTTATACACACATGCAAAATCTGAAAATCTTGGAAAGTGAAGAAATACCACCAACCACAGAAACATAAAATTAAAATGTTACTTTTTAATTTTTGCTATGACAGAGTATTTTAAAGTTAAAATTCCAATTCTATGTTCTCATGGAGGAAAAAAAGAAAGAGCAATACTACTGTTTCATCAAAATAAATTTGTGAGACAGCATAACTTGCTAATAAAAATAAATAGGTGAAAATACTCATCTGAGCACAACATACACAAATGTAAGACATAGACATACATTGCCTACGCAGATGTGTATGTATGTGTTTCCTGAATAAATTAAATGCAGTATTTTGATCATCTTTTGTGAAGTCAGTTAACAATTTCCCAAGTTTAAAAGTGATAACTTCCACATTTAATTATATTGAATTTGTTTCTCCAACTGCAAGTCTTTAGGAGAGTTGATGCACTGCAATAAAAGGACATAGGAAAGTTAAATCTTTCAAGAAGTGGCAGCTTTCTCTTTTCTAATTTTTTTTTTATTGTCATGGTTTGACACTGGCTAAATGCCAGGCACCCACAAAAAACTATTCACTCATTCTCTTCTGCTATAGTTGAGCAGAGGAGGGGGAAAGAAAAACTGAAGAGCACATAGGTAGAGATAATGATTAGGAAAAAACACTAAAGGGCAAAATAGGCTTAAACAGTAGAAAGAAAATTTATTAACAGAATTAAAAGAGGATAATGAGAACTAAAAGAAACCTTTAGAACACCTTTTTCCTTCCTCCCTCCAGCCCCTCCTTCCTTCCCACTGACAGCACAGAGAGATAAAACATGAGACTCTTTAGTCAACTGGTTATTTTTAAAAAAATCCTTCTTCAGTTCGCTTAGGGAAAAGAGTTTCTTTTTTTTCTGCTGTATCGTGGAGTCCTCCCCACGGGAGACAGTTCCAGCGTGGTTTTAATTTTCACAAGTAGCAGTCCCGCCCAACCTGCTGCAGTGTGAGTCTCCCACGGGCAAACTGTTTTCCCACAACTGTTTTTCATGGAACATTAGTTCAGGGGGTGTAGTCTTTTAAGGATGACCTGTTCTACTTTGGAAGCAAGGGTCCTCTTTCTCTGTCTCTGGAAGCAAGGGTCTTCTCTCTCTGATCAAGTTTCCCAGTAGATTACAGCTTTTCACATCTACTCACTCCAGTGTGAGCACCTTTTCTCATGGGCTGCAAGTAGACCTCTACATCTCTCCATGCACTTCATGAATTACAGGGAAACAGTTTGTTGTATTATAGTCCTCACCACGACTTGTAGAAAAATCTCAGCTCCGATGCCCAGAGCACCTTCTCCCTCTCCATCCTTTTCACTGACCGTAGTGTCGCCATGTTGTTCTCCTCACGTGTCTTCACTGTCTCCTTCTCTCTGACTCGGATGAAAACAGTTATTTGTAGGTTTGTTTGTTTTCAAGTTCTATCAACTGAAAAGTTCTTATAGGGTTTCGTAGTGCTGAAAGGTTGATCCCGTCCAGGCTTTGCTCCGAGCGGAATCGGAGAACTGCTCGCCAATGCCCCTCGCTGTCGGCCACGTGGTCCCTACCGGTACCGTGCGGGCCACCGTGGCGCCGGCACAGTTCAGCGCCTCTCTTCATGCGGGGCGCCGAAAAGGAGAAGCTGTGGCCGCCGCCCCTGCCCTTTTGCCCGCAGCACGGCTGGTTAAAAGCGGTCAAGCAACCACAGCTCGCTGCGGACCGTGCCGAAAAAGCCCCAGCCGCATGGGCGCTTCTGGCGCCGGCCCCGGCTGCACGGTCCCAGCCGCGTGGCCGCTCACGGCGCCGGGATGGCCCCGACGGCCACGCCGCCTCTCCTCGGAAGAAAGTGCTCATCTTGCCTTTGGTGCTCCACCAGAGCCAGATGCAGAGGTGACCAACCTCTCAAACAGAGCTGTTTGAGACAGCAGAGCTGCAACTTTAGGGAACAGAAAGGTAGAGGCACATTCACGTTCCATCTTCCAGCTACAGCCCTCCCTTTGCTATTTCATCATGTAGATACGTTCCTACACAAGAGAATCCAATAGTTTAGTGTATCAAAATTAAGCAACTTTCTTGCAAATTGTGTCCCTATGCTCACCAGGGGGGTGAAAAGATATTAAAAAAGTAGGGAAGATACAATATCACTGCACACAGACCCTCTCCAATCAAGCTCACTGCCTTTCAGGGCAAGGTGGACTAGTACATATAGATGAAACAAAATGTGTCTACAATGCTGAAAAGCCGTGAACGAACCCTGTTTTGAAGTGCTCTAAAGCATATGCACTTAGAGAACTCTGGCATTGATGAGTACAGAGGATGCTTAACACTGCATCTCCAACCTGTAATCAAAAAAAGGCAGAAAGATTGGACAATGTCAAGATTTATAAAATCTACTTTAGCCTTAAAGTGTTTAGCAGATTAACCATAACCATTTAAGAATTCATACAGAAAAACTGATAACAATGCTTGACAGCACTGAACAGTCAATTCAGCCATCATGAGGAACTGCTCTGCATGTTTTTATAGGTATTACCTGGAAAGATAATTTTTCTCCCTTGCCTTAGACTGTGGGCAAGGAAAATCTGAACACTGAACAGTGGACTGACAGAAAGCCAGGCTTCAAGAATATTGGTATAGGTATGGCGAGTCAGCCCACCAAACTTTTACCTATAGTGTTTTTTTCACCCCTATTAATATAAAGTATGTTTAAATACATTATTATTTGAAAGACAAATTACCCTTTAATTTCTATATAAAGCAAACTTAAGTCATTTAAAGTTTTTGCAGGTTTTTTTTTTAGTACTCAGGACAGTGGAAGAGTGAGAAGATTCTGCAAAGAAACCCTGTAACAGGATAAATACAAACATATATTGGTTTTTGGTATCTGAGAAGAACCACCATGTATGATCAGCAGAACCATCTACAAGTTTTATAAAACCAGGGGCTATAAGCCATGCAACAACTGCATCAATCTACAGCCAGCTGAGAGCACAGATAAACTCTTTATCATCTAGATGTTTCCAAGGCAATAGCTGACTAACTGGAGAATAAGATAAACTTACAACTGCCCATTGGGTCAAACTCAGCAACCTTCACATACACTGATGGAGAACCATTAAATCATGGCCAAAACACTCACCATATACCTGGAAAGGTGTTTCCAAAGCTGATCCAAATAGGAGGTAATCTAGTCAACCCAGGATTACTGCTATTCAAGGTCAGAAAAATATTCTCTTCCATGACCATTTGGAAGAGAGAGCTTTCTGCATACTGATACATCCTCAGGCCACAAAGCTGTTGTCTGCTCCGCTCATTTCAAAGTGGACTTTAAGGTCAGTGAAACATGAAAGAAAATGGATTTATTTCTTATTTGTGTAATTTGTCACTCTGAAAGTTGACACATCAGCAAATGTAAACTGCTGAAAAGAAAGCTTCAAAATATTTAATAATGTCACTAAAAGTCTAAACAGCCTTCTCCACCTCCAGTATGTTTCATTTTATCCAAGGAAATCACAAAATCAAACACTGTATTCCTAGAAATGCTATAGGAAACACTTGAAAAAGTACTTGGGATAATTTCCAAGTGTCTTCCATGCCACTGAGGAGGATGCTATCCATTTTCTTTTACTACTGTGAGTTTCAAAATACAGCTTTTCCAGTTAAAAAAGGAGAGACATGGATTATCACATATAATCAACCAAATAACAGCAAACTTTTGTCATTCCTCATTTCATTTAAGAAGCCTTCTACTAATTTCTGCTAAGGTCAAATGAAATCATGACAAAATGACTCTCCAATGTGTAAGAGTCTGAATACTGACATAGTAAAACTTTAAGTTAGATTATCCTTCACTTAAAACTATGATCCACTGAAAAGAAAATCAAAAGCCCCCAACACATTAGTGATCTACAAACTTAACACTGGACACTCAGTTAGCTAGATTTCCCTTTGAGGTTACCGAAGCTATAAAATTGCAAACTTAAAACAGTTGTTCAATAATCAGGGACATTCCAATCCATCATATAATTATTACTTAGATGGGCAGAGCCTTAACCATCTCCTGACATTTAAAATAAATGACTCTTTGCCAACAGCACCTAGTTACTGATACTACACTACACGGTAACTACCTGGCCTTTCTCTGTGTTATCTCATTCTTCCTAAGAATTTAAAATTAATTAGCAGTCTAAGAGGAAAACACCGTGAGAGGGCGGGGACCAATTTTAGTCCTAACAATACTGCTTTGTTTTGAAGTTATAAACGTGGAGATGGACTGTCGAGTTACATTTGGGGCTCAGGCTAATAATATTCTTTAATACTCACCAAAGAGAAAAAAAAGAAACTAGGACACCATGTACCATAAACCACAAGAACTGGAGATTAACTCACTGGCTCGGTAAATTGCTTCCAGCACTCCCCTGCGCAACTTTGCTGATGTCTAAGTCAGTCGCGGTCCCACAGCAGCACAAAAGGAGAGCTAGGCTTTGAGCTGAGCCTCTCCGTACAACTTCCTCCACAACTCTAGGGTCCCCAGTAACTCCAGAAGCCGCTCCTGCAGCAAGAGCCGGCGGTGTTTATAGCTCCAGGCGGCCGGTCGTGCGCCCACTCCACCGGGAGCCGAGGGACGGCGGTGCTCCGCGAGCCGTATCTTTGTTCAGCCCCGCTCACGGGTCAGCGGGCAGGGCTGCTGCTCCTCCCGGTGCGACTTCACAAAAGCTTTCGGCACGGAGGGGGCCGGTGGATGGCCCCGGCCGCCCCGCTTTGTTTCCCCTCCTGCCCCAGGGGGGCCGGCGGGCACGGGAGCCGGACCCGCGTCTCGCCGCGGCGACCGAGCGTCAGCACCGGGCCGGGCCGGGCTCCCAGTCGGCGCCACGACGCGGGCGGCGAGGAGGGGTGGGGAGGGAAGGGGGGAAAACGCGGCCGGAGCCGGCAGCAAACTCCGCCCTAGCCCGGCGGGCTCCGCGCGGCGGCGAAGGCCCCGGCCGAAGCGGAACTGCAACGCCTCCCGCCTGCCAGCCCCCGGCCTCGGACCGCGGCCCCGG
>WEKY01015187.1:81565-102173 GCA_013390045.1 Picathartes gymnocephalus
GCCCTCTGGTGGCGGTACGGCGGCCGGGCGCGGCCGATGTATGGGGGCGTTGTTGGTGACGTCATCTAGCCGCGACGCGGGGCACCCCGAGTGCTGAACCAGTTTTAAAAAAAATTATTTTTTTATTATTAGCAGTAATAGTAACATTTTAATACAATTAAGCAACAGGCACACTGGACGAAGCCCTAGGACCACGAGAGTGTGTGACAGGGCAGAGTGGGTCCGGCCCTGCAGGGAGAGGAAGCAGTGCCTGCGGGGCCGCAGGGCGCCGCGGGGTCAGCGGTGGTTCGTGCTGGCTGCGGCCTGTAGCCTCAGGGAAAAAGTGAAATCTAATCCTTGTACATTTCCATAACCAGTTATTTTAAAAGCAGGTTGCCGCGGTGTCGTAGGTCCTGATGATGGCAGACAGCAAAGCAGTTCAGTGCAGCAGCCGCTTCTGTGCGCTGGCCCTGTCACATCTGCACCACAGCACCGCCAGACTGCGGCTGCTGGAGGCTCCTCCTCACGGACTCAGAGGCAGCGGGGAGCTGGGAAGCGCCGTGGAGAGCCGAGCCCTCAGCTGAACCCCCAGGGAAACACACCTGCCATAGCAACAAACGACAGGAAGCGGAAGCAGCTCCCCCAAATACGCGGGCTTGGTTGAGCGTGTCCTTTTGTTCAGAATGAAGTCACAGCCTGCATAGAGTGAAATGTGTGTCTGAGTCAGTCTGTCAAGAATTATGTATGATACCTTATCAGTTGCAATGATTACTGAGAGACTATTAATTTAGGATCAACTCAGAAGAACTTGAATTAAGTAAGAGCAGGCTGTGGGACAGAATGCAAGAAGAATCACAGGAAGGAAAGAAAAGACTGTGTTCATTGGAAGTCTGCAGGGAAATGTAATAAGAAATAAGACTACTCCCACAGTTTGGAAAACACAGACTTAGGAATGGAGATTAAATGTTTAAGGTAAGTCTGACTTTAAAGTGATTAAGGTTAACAAATTCCTCAAATTCTTCAGTGGGATTATATAAATAAAGGAATAAAGTGTTAGGCAAATTGGCATTGAAGAAAGCCTTGTTATAAACACAAGTGCTATGTTTTGACTACACTGAGATCCTGAACGACCCTAGAACTAAACGCTGAAGCAATTAGGAAGGGAGAACCATAGCAGCAAACCAGCCGTGTGCTTGCCTAACCACGTTTTGTTACAAGCTGGGCATACAGCTTGCTGTACGTTACTCTTCATTACTGTTGAATCTTTTAATTAAAATGTTGACTAAGTCACTTGGGGCTCACAGATGCAGAGAGAGCTTGGAATTCACTGTTTCTGTCACAGGTTGTGAAGATGTTGCTGTCACCCCCTCATGCTGCACAGATCATGTTGCACAGAAGAGCCAGGCAAGCTGAAGAGAAATATCTGTATGAGAGAGGATTGCATCACCTCTAATGTGCTGTCTGTATTTTGATTTGCTCCTGTGATTTTCTGTCTCACATCCATCCCAGCACTGGCCTTTATGGCCACTCACACAACTTCAAGATATGTGGTAACAGTCAAGTGGCTTTGGCCCTCTCTCACCCACCTTTTGAGATGGACATGTTCTGTGCACTGTTTATGATTGAGGGGTGAGGGGAATCTGTGACTTCTCTCCTGTCAGCTCTGGCAAATATGTCTTTAGTTTTCCTATGTGTACATGAAGTTCCAGCCTGCAGAGGTTTCCAGTCCAGTCAGGGCTGAAGGACAGTCCTGTCCAGTTGAATGTCTGCTCCCAGAACCAGTCTGTCAAGGATGAGCGGTCAGTCAGTTCTGCCAAAGGTGAGCATGAGATACAGTTCCTTCTGTGTGCTCTGTGCCTGCTGAAAGGGGAATGAGGAGTTTAGGTTTTTTACAGGGATATAGAAAAAGGGGGTCATGAACTCTGATTTTCTACTAATCTCAGCAAACCTTGTGACAAAGACACTTTCATAAATTTACTGGCATACAGTCATTCAAACAACATTAGTATTTTTCTCAAACATCAAGACAGGAGGATTATTTGATCTGAAGGGATAGCTGAAATATCATTAGGAATTGAGATTAAAATGGCAGGAAAAGAAGTATTAGCTGGGGCAAGGTTGATAGGAATGGATACAGAAATTGTTAAAATTTCTGGATTACTGGATGAGTTGTCAACACCAGCCAGTTTTGCTGAAAGGAGAAGCTTATGTTCAAAATGTAAAGATCTGGGAGCCAATCTTGTGATTTTTGACATTTGTTAATTTTGTTTTCATGCTTTACGGTGGTAAAAACATAATTTCTTTAGTCTGTTTTAATGTCTTCTAAAGTGTTCAGCTTCTTCAATTGTTCTTCAAGTGACTGATGGGAGAGGTTTGTCAGCCTTAGTTGAGGTGGACACCACAGCTATAAATCCTTTGCAGGTGAAGGATAGGACTAGTGGGGGCAGTTACTACTGCCTATTGTCTTTTCTAGGTAGGTATGAATAGGGCTGTTTCCTCATTTTCCAGCTAGATCCAGAATGTTCTGCTGAAAGACCATGAGGCTGTATGAGACACACAATTTTTAGCTGTACTTTGGAGGCCCATTGTGCATGCCCTGTGTTTGAGAGATTTCCTCTGCCCACATTTTCAGAGTTTCTCAGTATCCATGAGAGCTGGAAACTTCCCTGAAGCAGAGCCTCTCACCAGCTCGTGTTTCTCTTGGGATGGCAGCATGGTGTGGAAGCACAAGCAAAGCTGTGTTCATGGCACAGCTGTGAGGATGATCAGAAGCCAGATGTGCCAGAGAAAATGCGGGGAGAACATGCAAGGAGAACAGTGTGAGTGAGGGCATGGTCATTTGGAGAGGGAAGCAACAGGGAGTGTGATACTAGAAATAAGAGTGGTAATTATGGTGAGGGAGAGAGGGAGATGATGGCAGAACTGACTGAGAGGTTTTGATCACAATAGAGTAGAACAAAGGAGGGAAGGTGATGCTTGATTAAAGTAGGGATGTGTTAAGCATGGGACTCCAGGAGGACAAAATAGTAGTTATCCATGAGAGCAGAAACTAGAATTGTCATAGAACACAGAGGGGAAGATGGAGACAACTATTTATGCTGTGAATTTAAATTCGTAACTTGAAAATATTCTGTGCAATCCTACACCATTTGCCATTAACACAACATTGCAATGAAGGCATAGGTATGTGACTATCATTATTATTACTTTTTTCAGTGTAATGAGCCTGGAATGGTATTTCTGGGATCTTGAAGCTGCCAGTACATTCTGTCTCTGGAAGAGAGGAGGTGAAAAAACTTTAGCATAGTGGATTGTTCTTCCTAATGTGACTGGTCAGTTAAGCCACTGAAATATGCTATGGCCATGGAAGAGAAAACTATTGATGATATAATACTTTTGCTGTCCGATTTCAGATGCTCATTTAAATAATAAATGATTCATCTATTGGGCTCTGTGATTTTGAGCTTTTAAAGAATCTAGATATATGCAAATGGCATAAAAAGATGGACTCTGAGAGTTTATTCAAAGCTAATTCACCCTCTCTGCCCCGTGCAGGGTCAGTCATGTATATGATGCCCCTTCACTCAGTCTGTTCTTCAAGATCTCTGGTGGTGGACTCTCCTTCCAAAGTCTCCTTCCTTAAGCAGGCCATTTCTGTAGTTTAAAATTTATACTTTTGAAAAGCTGTTCTGATTCATATCTATGATCCTTCCTACTGCATGAGAAGCCCATTTATTTATCCCTGTCCATCATAAGTGCTGGTATCAGATTGTGCGCTTTCTCTGAAACAGATTTTTGATTGCTTTTACCATTTTTAATTCCTTTTCAATCTCTCTTTTAGGTTAAACAACATTGAGAGGCCTACTAAAATCAAATATATGATCAGTGCTTTGTCTGCCCTATCCAAGGGGCTTGATATTTTGCTATAAAAGGAAATGAGAGTACTTTGGCAGCAGTTGTTCTTGAAAAATTAGTGTTGGACATTATCTTCTTAACTTTGAAGTAATTAAAAATTGTTAGCTTGGTAATTTTTTTGGAGATTTTTTTTTGAACTCTCTCTCTCTCTCTTTCCAGCAATAAATTTTTATTATTGTTTTAATTTGAAATTCAACTTTGTCTTGTGTTTATATATTATGCAAAAAAAAAAAAAAAATTAAAACAAACGAAGTGGATTAGCTCATTGTTCCAATAATGTGGTGTTCTGAAGTCTCTATCTTTGGTATTGGCTTTCTCATTACTTTTTAGGAAATTTTTAATTTTGAAATTCTTACATATATATATATATATATGTATCTCCAAGTAAGTGGGTTGTATGTTTTCTTTGTCAAGATGCCTCGAATACTTGGCTGCACAGAGAACATTATTTCAGTGATAGAGCTTTTCATTTTTTTCTTGTTTTAAAAATTGTTTGACTGAGAGAGATTTTTTTAATTTACATGCAGTATGTCTTTGCTTGCAAGTTTCATTGTTTAGAAATACAGTGTGATAGTCTATAGATAAAAGTAAGTGGGATGAGTTAACACACACTAGTGAGGAATTGCAGACTTCTTTTCAGTCAAAGGGAATGTAAAAGTTTGGTCTAACACCTAAAAACATCTTTTTTGAGAATATAGTCAGTCACAGTATAGACAACTGCTCTGTTTCCTATTTTCTTCTTCTTCTTTATTTTTTTTCTTGTATTTGTTTTAGTAAATCACAGAATCATATAATATTCAGAGTTGGAAGAGACCCATGAGGATCATCAAAGTCCAACTCCTGGCCCTACACGGGACAAATCCAAGAATCACAAATGCTAGCAGCCATGTTGGAAACAAAGTTATCAAGCATCTGCTTTGGATTTTTGGTTGGTTGGTTGGTTGAGTTTTGGGGCTGTGGTTTTGGGTTTTGGTTTTTTTTGGTTTTTTTTTGGTCTTCTAATTCAATCAGAGATACTGGTCAGTTGCTATTGGTTCTACTATTCACGTTTGAACTGGCCACTTAGTTTGCCATTTAGTGAAGTATATACAATGGTCCCTGTTGGGCTAATCTTTGGCAAAACTGAGTTTCAAAAGATGGATGGGATCAGATCAGATAAAATTTGACAGCACACCTTTCAGATTCACAGTATTTCCATGTTCAGTATCCACACATCAGTTCCTAAGAGTTTCCTGTTCAACTAAAGTATGTTCAAGTTCTGAAGCTAAAGATCTTGGACAAAACTCTAGGATATCAGACTTTCTCAGTTTTTTGTGGGTAGCAGCAACCCTTTTGTATAGGATCAGGAATTTTGTAATAGTCTTGGCTGGAATTTTTCTCTTGTTATGCCAGGTTGTTGGTCACACTTTGACTGTGCTCCATGGAGATAGACTGGAATTCTCTAGAATACATCCCCCTGTAGAAATGAAAGATGCTATTAACAGCAATATTGAATATCTGGAAGAAGAAAGGCTTCCTGTGTTTAGGGCTATGAGGAAACAGGATGTGAGATAATTAGCCATAATTTATAATATATAGCCATATTGTTTCCTCAGCAAGAAATGGGATGGGTGTTATCCTGTCATGGAGACACCATTCTTTAATTATTCCAAGAGTTTCCAAGAGCATTTGGCATCCTAGTACTGTGCTGAGACTAACCATATTTATTCACAGTCTTAAGACAAAAAATCCTCAGAGCTTTTAACACTAGTATGTGCATACCTCACAATTTCTAACAAAAATCCAACAATGCACTCCTTAGCAAAAATAGCCACCATTCTTTCCTTGTTCTAATTTGTGGGATGATGACCTGTCTAACCAATTTAGTCTATTGAACTTAAGCTGAACCATATTACCTAATGTTTCTCTTTACTACCCTGAACAGGCTTACTGGTTTCACTCAAACTTCATGTAGCAACAGGTTAAGATAAATGTTGTTTAAAGTGTTGGGTGTAAGTACCACCCTTCATCTTAGAAGAACTATAGGGGATAGCGAAATAAAAGCAAAGTTAAACTCAAATTAAAGGCACACATGGACTTGAACTCATTGGATGGAAAGGTTTTTCTGGGACTGTGTGTGACAGAGCGAAAGGAGGATAAGAGGGAATGAAGTTAACTGGTGTCATGGTTTAACCCCAGCCATCAGCCAAGCCCTAGGCAGCTGGACTCCATAGATGGAGGAACTGCTCTTTATTGTGTGCCAGCACTCACAGACATCAACAAACTTAGAAAACAGTGTTCCTTCCCTATCTTTTTTTCTTATTTTTGTTTACCTCAAGGGATGAAAACATCTGTCAAGAGTTTATCCAATCTGAACCATACTGGAGAACATTATAATACTGCAATCTAATAGCCTTAGAATCAATATTTTTGTACTCACATGAATAACTAAAAGATTTTTATATTTTAAACAGATGTAAAATGTCCATTAGTTGATTTTTTTTACATGACAGATACGGACAGATTGATTTTTCTGAAATTCCCTATTTAACCTTGAGAGGTTAAGAACACTCTTTTGCCTTTGCTGGTTCTATGATAGAAGAGTTCCTTATATTTCATTTTAAATGCTGAATCTTTAGCACGGATTTACTTTCTCTAAAGTATTGATTAACTACTACAGTTCAAAGGTGCTTTGAAATCTTCGTCTTCCTTAATTGTCCAGCATGTTGAATCCTGCAGTGTCCTTTGCCCTTCCTTGAGATTTTGAATACACCAGACTTCTCAAAGTTTCCTGCACTTGCCACTCCTCCTGTTGAAGAAATCTGTATCCATAACTTTGTGGTTTAGCAATGGGGGTAGCAGGATGAACAGAAGTCTCTGAAATCAACCTGCCATGCCATCAAGTTGTAGTGCAAGAGAAGTTAAAGAACGTGATGCAGAACAGTGTCTCCAGAAAATGTCTGTCTTTTCATACCAAGACACATTACCTTCCCCTCCTGCATCTCTCCCAAAGGTTTCCATATTGAGGAAAAAAAAAAAAACCAAAACCAACCACACACAATACAAATAAATCCCAAACTGACGGTTCTTTACAATTATCTGCTATGCAGTTTGAAACATTGTTTCTGCTCTCTGTGTTGAGATGGTAACCATCAGCAAAAGGAAAAGCAGATAACCAGAGATGGTAATAGTCTCTTTGATTGCTCCACATGAGTCAGTCAAGCTTGTCTGGAAGTACTCAGAGAGGGCTGAATACAATCCATATTCACATTTTGTAATGTTTTTTGGTGAGGTGGTTATGAGAAAAAATGATTTTACTTAATTGTTTTGATTTTGAGATGGTTAACTTCATCTTTTCAGTAAGTCTGAGTCAGCCAAGTTGATTCCCTGTGATGGTTGCATGGCTCTTCTTCACAGAAGGCAGAAAACAGAAATGTAATTGAGTATCTCACAGGTGGAAAAAGGAGTTGGTCTGAGGCAGAAGCTCTCAGGGGCTGGGAAGCTTCTTGGAGGACTTTCAGGCCATTTCTTCTATTAACTACTTTTAGAGTTGTGTATGTTTCTTTAAATGCATTCAGAAAATGTCACATCCTAAGCATAACAGGCAATAATCCAAGTGACTAAAATAAGAACAAAACTTGGCCATAACTTTAAAAAATCATTTCAGGCCTCAGATTATTTGCTGTATAGCTCACATGAATTACATCAGTTGCCAACATCACACCATCAGCTTTTCCAAACAGTCATTTAGTTTTGTATTATTATCAAATACTTTATTTTGATAGTGTAATTAGTGATTTATTGCACCCAAATTCAGCTATGTTATTACAGTCCCTAGACAGTAATCCCCAGCTGATCACCCAGTAGAGTCAGCCGAGAGGTTGCTAGCTAATGGTCCAATACAAACTGAAGTGCTGTTTGCTGTCAAAAAACCACATTTGTTCATAGCACGCTTGCTAATAAGGGCACCACTAAAAAGAACATCCCTTAATCATATATAATACCACTGGAGTATTTTTAGTGCATACTAAACAATCTTTTTATCCAAAAGAAGAACTAAGCATCCACTCTACTAAAAGTACACCCCACTTAATACACTCTGAGAACAGTATGTTCAAAGTTGTGTTGAAATTAATTATTTCTGACATTTTCCCCAAAATAACACTTTAACAAGCCTCTGCTTGTCTGCAGCTGTTCAGGATGACATCATGGAAGAAGGCAGCTAGGTGGAGGAGTTGTTAATGTTATGGTGCTTACATTCATGCAGCCACCATCGAGGCTGGACTAGAGGAAGGGTTAGCTTTATGCTCTGAGAAGAGTTTTGTTGAATTGCTGAGATTACCCACAGGTTATAAAATTAAGGAGAAATATAATTATTTCTTAGGTCCATCATCCCATGCTCTGAGATTTTTCTAGGCTGTTTTATTTTGTTCTATGGTTACATTAAAAAATATTCTTGTCACTTAAGCCAGGATTTTTCCGGTGAAGCTTTTTCCACCTGAGGTTTGCCTGTCCTTTGTATTTAAAATGCTGAAAGAAAAAATTAGCCAAAACTCTAAGCACTTTCACACCTGTAAATACTAACTAAAAATAGGGAAGTAACCTTCCCAATAATAATTCTGTGACTTGGACGCCTTCTGATATCCCCTCTGCTGCAGTCTTTGGTGCCAGAGCTGTGTGGCACACTGCATGCTGTGGGGTCCCTGTCCCTGCTGCTCTCAGCTCTGCATGGCAGGATAGTGAGGCTGCCGTGGTATGAACCCATCACCCAAGCAAAGCGCATGGGACACAGAGGTGGAAGACAAATTTTAGAGTAGTGTCTGAAAGGACACTAATCTCTTCAATAGATCCAGCGGATAAAAAGAGGGACTGGGTTGTAACTATCATATAATGTCAGAAGTCAGAAGGGATCTGAGCCATCAAACCCAATTAGCCAACTATTGAAGGAAAGAATGTCTTAATTATGTTCTTCCCTCAACACCTTGCTGCTATGATAGACCTGTTTAGGTGGAGTGCCTGCAGGTAAATGCTCTCATTGCCTGCAACTCCTTAGTGAGATGATGTCCTTCGTCATCTGTGTCTTCTTTTTACACTGGATATATCCTTGTGATATGCCTACACAGGATGGTTATGTATCCATTTGTTTATCAGACAGAATTCACAGAATCACAGGGTTCTTGTGGTTGGGAGGGACCTCTAAAGGTCATCTGGTCCAACCTCACCTCGCTCAGGAAGGGCCACTTAAAGCTGGTTGCCCAGGACCATGTCTAGATGGCTTTTGAATATTCCAAGATGGAGACCACAGCCTCCATGGGCAATCTGTGCCCTGATATTCAGAGGGAACCAGCTGTGTTTCAGAATCCATTTTAATGGATTCTATCTCTGGGCACCATTGAAAAGAGCCTGACTCCATCCTCTTTACACCTTCCATTCAGATGTTTGTACACACTGATGAGATCCCCTTGAGCTTCGTCTTCTCCAGGCTGGACAGTCCCAAATCCCTTGGCCTTCCTTCCAATGTGAGGTGCTCCAGTCCATTCATCATCTGTGTGGTCCTTAGCTAGACTCTCAAATAGCTCAATATCACTCTTGTAGTGAGGAGCCCAGAACTGGACACAGCACTCGGAGGGTAGCCTCTCCAGTGAAGGATCATCTCCCTCAACCTGCTGACAATACTTTGCCTAACACTTGCCTTTTTTGCAGCAAGGCCTTTTTGCTGGCTCATGTTCAACTAGGTGTCCATTAAGACCTTCACAGCCTTTTCTACCAAGCTACTTTCCACCAAGCATGCAAAAAAAAAAAAAAAAAAGCTATCAAATAGAATAGTTGTTCTATAAATTTCAAAATTTCCAAAAGAGCTGAGTAGATCCTGTTAAGGCCATCTTTCCAGGTTAGTGAAAAGGAAGCATTATAAAGTGTGAATAAAATAGCCACATTTCTGCTGAGGGAGCACGTTATATATTTTGTAGCTATTAATAACACTGAGCTGTTAAGGGGACTCAGTAATGACCTGCTCAATTCAGCATTAAAATTGTGACTGAGTTTATACCTGATCTGTGACAAATTTTGTGTTGTTAGGTATTGGGGTACACTGCCCACTAACATTCTAAGCACATACTATAAGGATATTTATTTTTGCCTGCCAACTTCTTTCCAGCTGCTTTAAAGTCTTATTATAATACAAGTGGTAAAGATACTTCAAATAAAATTTTGGACCTTTTTAACAAAATTGACATCCAGCACTGAGACTGCACCTCTCCAGCAGAGAGATGTTTCATGTTCAGCAAACCCCTCCAGAATGATGGATATGTTGAATGTTCTCTAGCCCTGCAAACCCAGTGTTTCCTTGATGCCATTTTCCCTACCACAGTATCAAAATATTAGCTCATGTGGGAGGTTGGTGTTGTGCTGGCCTGGGGAGCCCTGCTGCCCATGAAAGCAATTATTCTGCTTCCCCCACTTGCTGATCATCTTTCCAAAAGATTTCCAGAATAAGTAGGGAACCGTTCTAAGGCTGAGATGAAATTACCAGATGGCAGCTGCTGGCTTCTGGACGCTTCTCTTTTTTTGTGGTGGGAGTGATGGACAGCATTCTTGTGCCACTGCTCAAAGCCATGCAGCAAGCTCTCTGGAGAGGCTTTTCCTGAGGTGGCCCTGAACTTGCATGTGATAAGAAGAAAACTCCTGTCAGCCAGCTTGTACGTGCTCCCCTTTCTTCCTTCCACCCAGCTCCTGGGAACACTTCCTGTGGCAGTATATTGTGGGGATAGTTTTTGTTAAGGAGATTCTAAGTTTTAGAGGAAAAATGTGGATTTTTGTTCAATTCTGAACTAATAATTCTTGAAAATTTTATACGTAAACAAAAACTGCATATGCTAGCTACAATCGTCCATATTTTCTCAAACTTTAGTTACTAGATAATTGTGGGAAATGATGCAAAGTCCTTTTTGAACAGGACCTCTTCCCCAACTGAGCATCAGGATGAGCAGCTGGAAAACCACATCAGAGAACCTTCCTGGGGCAGCTTCTGTGACGCAGGCAGCAAGCAGCTATTGCAGCCTGCAGCCGCAGAAGATGCCCGTTAACACAACCGGCCGCATGGTGGAGCTAGGTTTGAGGAGACGGAGGTCGAAGCATCCCAGGAGATGCTCCTTCTGGCTTTAGGAGAAGAGGTGCTGCGTCCCAGAGTGCTGGCAGGTTTCCTGCTTGTTGTCTCCCAGACATAAATGTGATCATTTAGGCTTTCAAAGAGAGAGCAGACACACAGAGAGAAAGCAGTTGTCAGCAGGGAAGAGGTTTAGCAGGCTCTTCAGCAAAGCTAAATAGCGAGATTGACTGCCAGTGAGCGCAGGACCCCAGCTACACGCCTAACTGCTGCAATGAAAACATAAGATTAGGGGAAAAGTTTAATTTATGAGATGTTGAATATCGTGGCTAATTTCCACCAAGAACCCGTATTTCATCAGGATCTAAAACACAGCCTATGACTCGGAATAAGGCTGCAGTTGTTTCTGTGGACACTGCCAGCTATGAATGAGAGGTTTAACTGAGCACTAGCATCCTGCATTTCCAGAAAAAAAACAAAAAAAGAAAAGAAAAGAAAAGAAAAGAAAAGAAAAGAAAAGAAAAGAAAAGAAAAGAAAAGAAAAGAAAAGAAAAGAAAAGAAAAGAAAAGAAAAGAAAAAAAAAAAAAAGGATCAACTCAGCAACTGCTTTCAGACAACTTTTCTGTTCACTGCAATGAAATCAGTTCAAAATTAATTTTCATGTTAAGTATCAGTTAACCACACCATTTGAAGGGGATATGGAGTTTGTCTCTCCTGATGGCGTTTCCCAGCAGCCAGGCAGAAGAAGCGGTAGGTGACACCATGGCACCCTGTGGGAGTGCAGTCTGGTCCTGGGCAGTTCTGACTCATAACTGAGCTGGTGAACAGAAACCACAGACTCAGTGGAGACACCACTTTTATGTCACATTGCAATCTTCCTACCTCCAGCAGCTGTCTTGGCCTCTATACATTACCCATCCCTGGCTTTCCCCACCAGATAACCACTTATTCACCCTCTTCCTTCCACTCATGACAAATATACATTGTACAGCACTGATACCACTGGGTTTTGCTGGAATTTTATTCCAGTTATCCTTTTCAGAGAGGGCTAAAATCTGTGATTGAGCACAATGACTCAATTAGGGAAAGGGACAGCCAAAGATATTATTAATTCCTATTAAGTGGCAATTCCAAAACTTCACAGGATCAGGTTTTATATGACTGGATATATTTAGCAATTTAACAGTACTGTAAGTGAGGATGTGCATAATTTCTTGGGATTGTCAAGCCTTTGATGGAACTCTTGGAATGCAATGAATAATATTATTATAATACTGTACTTTCTTAAACATAGCAAGCATAATTAAAGTCCCATCCACAGAGGTCAGGTCCATCTGACTCACTATTGTTAAGAGTTAAGAGACTTCCATTTATTTTAACAATGCTTTGTTTAGAATATGAAGTCAATGAATTTCTTGCCTTTGTGGAAAGTGTCATTTTACTATGTCCACAGGGACAATGTGGAGTTCTGGAGTAAAGCTATATATAGAGTACAGACGCTATTGGATCTGGTTGTCACTTAACAAAAGTTAAATCTGCTTTGATTAAATCAGTGAAATTCTTATTTGCATCAGCGTATTATCTGGTCTGGTATATTTAGAATGGGTCTAGACCTGTAAAGGTAGGATTGCTGAACCAATAACAGTGTAGACTATATGAAAAAATAACACTTTTAAAAAATTCCGTTTTCTTACTTATTTTGCTTACTCCTTTCATCACAGTGAACTAGTTTAGAGAAAAAATTATATTTCGCATTTTTATGTCAGTTTTACCATCTGGAGCTTTTGCAGATGCACAGAACTGTTGCACTGTATTTGTATCAAGCATTCCATTGGGACTTTTAAGGGGATCCTATCAGGAAAAAAACGGTTTAAACTATTATTACTAATAACAGCAAAATAATTATTAATGAAAGCCATTAGCAAAAATCAATTATGCTCTATTTGTCTGATTATTCTATGGATTTGATAGCTGTCTGTGTAAAATTAGTTTCATGGGTTTGCTGATATGGTCACTTAGATCCAGATCTTCAGGGATATTTCAGTTTAGAAGTCCAGGGCAAGCCTAGTGCTTGTGTTTATTATTAGGAACCTAAATAACTTCGTGGAGTCAGATGTCCTGCTAATGAAAACACATTAATGTGTACCTTACTCTATTACTATGAACAGTCTTGTTGTCAAGCTTAGAAAGAAAAACAGAGAAAACCCAAATTTCTTTTTTGCTCTTAAAATAAGGAAAGAGGGCTAAAAGGTTCCATCCAGTGATAGGGAAGATAACAGCAGATGGGTGGCTTTCCACTCAGAAGCTCATGCTCCTGCAGATACTTTTGCAGGGTGACCTACCCAAGGTGTAGGGATGGACAGGACAGTTGGCAGCTGCACTGGGGAAGCAGGTGGGCCGCCCTCCTCACCCTCAGTGAAAGAACCACAAAGTGGAAAAAAGCAGCAATTCCAGGCAATGCATCTTCTAGCTTTCTTAAGGCAAAGAACTCAAGCACCACAGAGACGTGATGTCTCTGAAGGGGATGTTCTGTAACCCTGCAAACCCAGTCTGCTACTCTGCCCACCACATGCCATCCCCATTGTTTCCCCTGGGGAAGCTTAGGGCTGGCAGTTCTTGACCCCATGGTCACCATGTTCTTGGTGGGCAAATATCTTGGGGTGACTTTATATATAATCACTTTACTCCTGTCCATATTTACTGAAAACTGAATGAGGAGCAGACTTAATCAGCTGGGACTGCAAGTATATGTTATACTACTTTTCTTTCATACTTGCAGGAGAGAAACACATCAGCACATATTACTGCATGTGGTACTGGTGAATGTGCTGGATAACCAAGGCAAAAGATGCTGGCAGCAGCTGGCAGTATGAACAGCCAAGATGCAAAGTAATAGAAGTGACAGTGCTTCAAAGCCACTTCTCAGACCATTGTACAGGTCTCTGCAATTTTTCTCCTCAATCTGAGGATGAGAGGGCAGGGTTCAACACAACACTGGAATGAGTTTAGATTTCATTCATGATTGATTTTGCTGTCTTGCTTACATAACCCACCTAATCCTGCCTCCTAGCTTGGTAAATCACAGCTCTTCTTAGGCATCAACCCAGAAGATCATGATGAAAAGCAAATCTCATTACCCATCAGCAGTGCAAGAGATAGAAAATGGAAAGTAAAGGGAATTAAAATGTTGCCACCTCGATCAGTTTTATCTTCATTTTTTTCCAGTATTAATTCTTAGGCATAAACATGCACTGTGCCAGGGGCGTGGTAAATGAGATAGGAATTTTAGTACAGGGTTTTCTGTTTTAGAGGAGCCCAGATCTCAGGCTGAAGGTGTGGGATTAGTGAGTCAGGGGTCATGCTTATTCCAGTGTTCCCAGTTAAGCCCCCAAGTAAGTAGGCAGGATTTAGAAGGAGATTTTGAACCTTCCAGAACAGCACTCTCACTCACACATCTTGGCCAATAGTATCAATGTGAGGCACTTAAAAATATGGTCTTATTTATTGATCTAAGCAGGAGATTAACTTTTCTGGCAATTTATTCCCATTGGGAAGACGGAGTATCTGGGACATCTGACCTTGTACACCCTCCCTTGGTACTGGGGAGGTGCAGGTTTGTCTTTCATTCTTTTGTGCAAAAACAAGGACAGTGCTGAAAATATTTGGGGCACAAGGGGAGCGGGAGGCAAGACTGACCCCTAATTCAGTCACTTCGGTCACAAAGTTATATGAGTAACTTTGGTCTTGTTTCTTCAGACAGCTGGGTTCCAAGTGTCTGAGGAAGTGGCGCTAGTTAATATTGGCTGTCCTCCAACAATCTGCACCTGGAAAACTGCTCTCCTGGGGAAGGGCTGAACTAGGTGTTCAAACCAGCCCCTGCAGGCCTCAAAGATGAACTAGGGTCTCCCTAGGGAGACAGCACCATCCTTCCTAGGCCCTCCTTCTCTGAGAGCTGAATCCAGCCCTTGACAAAGCAGGGGCAGGGGAACATTGCTCCAGCTTTCAAATGACGGATGGAAAAAATGCTGTCAGAGAGCACATGACCCCATCTCTCTTCGACCAGGTCTGATTAGGAACCTTGTGTTTTGCAGCAGTAGCAGAACAAACGCAATCAGGAAGATCATGTGAAATCAATTCTTGTTTAATTATTCATTCCATATTTCTATGCTGTACTGAGAAAATAATTCCAAACCCTATAGTACCCAGCTACTTTCAGCTGCTTTCCTGAAGGCAAGCATTTGACTCGGTTTCAATTGCTACTGTAAATATACAATTATTTATAAACTACCTCAGAGGGACCATATGGTCCCCTTTTGAATAAAATGCACAGACAGAGCTGAAAAAAAATCAGTGAAAGAGAGGGATAGTAAATGGATATGTAGCAAACCATCTGCTTCCGTGTGCGAGTGATGTTATAACAAACTGCAGGAGGCACAGCTAAGACAACTGTAGAAAGCCAGCTCTTTCTTGGTGTTTGTGGATCTTCTGCTGGTCTTCTGCCTAGTATCAATTTTGTGTTGTCATTTGCTCCAGCAATATACCAGGAAAGCCATATTGGCTACTTTCTACATGCCTGGGACTAACAGCCCTCTGTAGTTCCCTTTCATATGCCTACCCATTGAACACCCCTCAATTTGATTTAAGTTGCTTTGACTTTTGCTAGGTCTGTGAAACACACTGAGTATCACTAATGGACTGTGCTAAAATTAAAATGTTTCAAACAAGGTTATTTCTGAAGAACAGTAAGGAAACTGATGTAGACCTCATTTATTAAGATATTTTCCATACAGGTCCAAAACTTACTATGGCTTTGCTTGGATGATGTCAGAGAAATGTTTGTGTTAGCTTTCAGTTATTACAAAGGAGCTGTGAAAGCCGCAGAGATCTGGTTTATGTTATTGCTATCATCATGTTGGGATACCATAAGTACAGGTGCCAAATAGGAGCATTGTTGATGTCACTTGGGTTACGGTGCAGCAATGTGAAGCCTTAAATGGATTGCTGACCCTGCAGGGAGAGTGCGGCTCAGTACCAGCAGAAGAGCAGCATAGTTTGTTGTGGTGTGAGCATGTTGTCCCACGCTTTACTCCGTTCAGCGTTACAGGAGCTAGGCTGCTGGCAGTCCCTTGAAAGCACAAGGCCAGTGACTGAAAACTATGGGTTCGTTATGGCAAGAAAAGAACGACAGGCGGGACAGCAGTCCCAGCACTAACCCCACAAGTTTGGGAACAGTTCAGTGAGCCTGTCTGGCACATGCAATGAGTTACTTTTGCTCTCCCATGGTTTGTGAACTCATCTAGTGGCCAAGAAGCTGTCTGTCCTTCCTGTCCAGCCTCTGAGAGCAGACAGGCAGAGAGTGAGGATCACCTCTGTGCATGAGGAAAGGAAGTCTCAGGTCTGAACTGCCCCCGTGGAAATCCAACTGTGGCTACTGGGCAAGGCGGTGAGAGGAGACACCTGAAAATACTTTGGATCTTTATAAAAACTCAAGAAAAAGATAATTTTCTATAAAAAGGTGAAGGGAATGAATATTTAAAGAATATAAACAATGTGCTTTTTCTGAATTATTATAGTCATCCTAATAATGTAACAATATTATGAATAATATGATGATTAATATTATTAAAATTCATTCAAATGGCTTGTTTTGACATAGGAATTCCAGCCATGGGGCAGAGACTGAGTCAGACAGAAAAGGACAGAAGCATTAAAAAGGGATTTATAAATAATCTGATTTGCCTTATTCTCTTGTCCAGTCCTCCTCAAGGCTGTCAAGCACAGGACCACAGTCAAACAGGTCTTCAGGCCAACATCTCCTTGCCCAGCCAACTCTGTGGAGATGCTGAGTCTCTTGGGGGCACTTTCTTCCTTTGCAATGTGTTTTGTGCCTTTCTTCAGAGTACATTGAACAGAGACTTCACCATCTTTACTGACTGTGTGTTGGGGGACAGTTGGAGACTCTCTCATGAGAACCAGCAGCATAAAATGCTGAGATGAGAGAGCAGCATGTTACTGAAAATGAAAGCATGGCTCATCTAGAGACCTATATTTCCACACAAAGCTTTCTGACCTGCCCTCAATCTTTTCTTATTTCAACCAGTAGTAAAGTTATGTACGTGCAACCTTTTCTTCTTACTCCCCTTCTAGGCTTCCTAGATGAGGTGCAGCTTGCTGGAGCATCTCTTTACAGGGTTTGCCAAACTTCTTTGGCTGTAAAGCAGTGGACAGAAATGATGATCCTTCTAAAAGTATTATCTTCTGACTTGAAACAGAAAAAGCAGTAGGCATACGGTGTCTTGCAGAGAAGTTAAGCCTGGCACAAGCAACGTCAGCTGAGCTGCTAAATGACATGCACATATTAGTGCAGTGGTATGGCTATTTTTTTTTCAGCTGTTGAAGGAAAACATGTGGTGACTGTGTTATCCCAGCCCTAACTGTTTGAAAAATGATTCCCAGTGAGGCTTGTGTTTGCCCTTCATTAACTTGGCTGGGTGAGGAGGATTTGTTTCACGGGTCATCAGAAGCTTGGAAACTGGAGTAATATTTCAGTTTCTGTGTGTTCATATGTAAAACAATGGTGAAGGAGGAAATACGTTTGGTGACTCAGTTTCTCTAAAGCTGAGAACAGATAGATATAGTTTCGATAGCATGCAGTATTGCTGCAAAGTGGTGAAGTGCTAAACTGCTGGTGTCTGTGCTGATTTGCCTCCTGACTTGGATAAAAATGACAAATTTGTGTCAGGGATTAGTCTTCATGTGTAGCCTGCAATGGCAGATCCTATAGGCAGTGATGGTTTTGCTCTGCTGACTGTGGAGAATGGAAAAATAGCAGCAATAGCTAAGGACAGACTTACAAATATGAATGTGTATGCAAAATAATGTTTGCCACAAGAACAGAGAAGACTTAGGTGGCTAGTTGTGCAATTTTCCGTAGCCATCACTAGCCACGTTGGCTACCTCCTCAGAGCTTGGGCCTTGTGCATTAGGTAGTGTTTCACTGAGCTGTAGAACCACTACTGCACTTGCCTTTAATTTTTTTATTCTCAGTTGAGATTTGGAGTAATGTTGTCCTAAGAGATGTGGAACTCATACAGTTCCAGTGAGGCAGTTTTCATTCCTAAAGATATTTTCCTTAGTAGTGCTGTCTGTTTTCCTGGGCTTTTGTTGACTCTCTGCATCTTTTACAGAGTCAGTTTAGAAAATTTTTCATTTCTTACCAAGGTTGGAACAAATAAAATATAAATCCTTTATCAGCACTAAAGCATACAAAGGCCTTAAGTCTATCTAGCATTTCTCTTATCCCCTCCAACTCCTCAAAGCAATTTATCTATAACTTAGTAGAAATCCATTAAGGCAGTTCTTCAGAAGTCTAAGACTTTTTATCAGGTTATGTAAATCTAAGGGTAATTCCATTGACCACAGTGAACCTCAACCATTTCACACAGGGTGTGAACCTTGGAAAGTCTGTGGAAGTAGTGTCTGGGAATAGCTCTGTGTATCTAACTAGTAAATTAGTCTGGTGTGCCTACCACTTAGGAGTGCTTGCTAGTACCCTTTGTGAAATAAGCTCTGTACCAGCCCAAGATCTTTGTGGCTAAATTTCTTTGCTCATAAAACTTGGCTCACTTGAAATACTTGTGAGACATTAATTAATATTTTTTAAAATGTACACTATTGGTATATGGGTGCTTTATAGCTAATCTGGTCCCTTGTAACTAGTCTGTGGGCTTTCTGTCTTGGACTCATTCAGATCTTCCTGGAAGGTCTCTGGGATGGAAAATTTGCTGAGGAGATCTATAGCCAGGATACATGAAATATCTTCTGTGGCTTTGAGCCATAGAACATCCCAAAGTTGGTACTACCCCAGCAAGGCAGCAGAGGTGTTACCAGCTGTGTGTTGGGACAATGCTGCCTTTGGTGGAGGTCCACTGACACAGCACCTATAAAGGTGTGGGGTTGGAAACACTACATGTTCTTCTTCTAGGTAAATGCCCTCTTCCTGTCTGTCCCATTATGAAAATTACCTCTCAGAGCTGGCTTTGATGAATCCTGTTCTTTGAGGGTGTTGTTTTCCTGTCTCAACTGGTAGGTAAAGAGTGTGTTGCAAGACTTTTCTACCTATTAGTTTTGACCTATTTTGTTTATTGGTACCTGGACTGTTTGTCCAGATATGAATAAAATAAAAAAAATACCCCAAAAAAAATGTTTTCCAATTTTAGACCACTGTTTTGAGCCCTCAGAGTGGTATTCAGTCGCTTTAGAGGAAGTATGGCTTATTTCTGCAGTAAATGAAACCAGTCGTCTCTTGTGCTTGATAGAGGGTTATAATGTAAATATAGAAATGTTCTTTCTTGAATGAACTGGTGTATTACTGTCCTCTCTTTTAGGATGGTGAAATTGTCTCCAGAGAGGTCAAGGTGTTGGTGATGTGCTTGCCTGATGTGCTGAGGTGGAGCCTCACTTGCTCAGTGCTTTAGCTGCCTGTGTGGGGTTTGCAGACTGCATGGGGTACATCTTCTGCTCTGGTACACCTGCACATCACAGTACATACTCTGCTCACCCACAGGGACAAGCTTTCCTGTCCAAGCTGTCCACAGCATGAGTCCTATCAGGGCTACCAATTTGCCCTGGTGTAATTTGTAGCAGGCAGGGACATGCCAGAACACTACATGAAGGAAGTTAATTAGGTAGCATGCGTTTATCTGAGCATATTTCCCACTCCTTAGAGAGCACTCCGCATCTTGGTGGGCACTGGCACCCTTGTACAAAAGATTTCAGGCCATTTTTTATTCTTTGGCCCAGAGCGGGGGTGAGAATATCATCCCCTTTCCGGGTGAGACTGATCTGAATGGTACAGTCACACAGTCACATGTTACTCTAGGACATCAGCATCCCATGTGAGGATGACATGTCTGCTTTTGTAGTGATAATGTATGAGTTTTGAAGCCATTAACACAGCTAGGACTAATTTATTTTGTCTTTTTTTGTCAACTGAGTTTAATTGTTTCACAATCAGAACTCTTTGAGAAAACAATTTCTGCATCTCCTAGTACCTGCATTCCTAGGGTTTATTCCATTAACTACAGGGACTGGATTCTGGTTAAAATAATCTGCCTCTGGAAATGGAGAAGTTGATCCTGCTTGTTCTGTAGAGAAAGATGCCAATTCTTTTACTTGAGTTCTCTACTCAAGTAAAAATCTAACAAAGACTTGAATGTTCCTGTGCCTGTTGCTTTACAAGATTGTTTATGAGTTTACAGGGAGGCCGCACTGCCTTTTCAAAGTGCTGCTGGAGAGCTGCCATAGTAACAGAAACTGTGCTCATTGTTTAAGTGCCGCTGGATGCAGGAATGGCAGACTGATGCCTGCTTTTCTTTCATTTTGTGATTATCTAATTGCAAGAGATATATAATTCCTTGTTATGTCAGGGAAGTTGTTTCTCCAACATCTGGTACTTCTCTGATTATCTACAAATGGTATCTGAAAATTAATAGGAAATCCAGCTATTATGTAAGAAGTACTACTGGGAACTGCTGCCTGCACTAAGCCCAAGAAGACTTCAGAGACTGCAAGAACTGGCTTTGTCAGTGAATATAATTTTCTTTTTTTTTCCTTTTCTTTTTTTTTTT
>WEKY01015187.1:102232-149081 GCA_013390045.1 Picathartes gymnocephalus
TCCTTTTTTTTTTTTTTTTTTTTTTTAACATCCTAGTAAATTACAGGCTTTGGTTATGGTTTGAAGAAATGTATTGTACAAATGTTGTAGCATCTGTATGCTGCTGTTTTTACCGCAGCCATCATACAGGTCATTAATCTGATCCCACATCATAAAAATTTCTCCACCCTCTTCATGAGTCGCAACACTTTCCAATACCTTGACACCTAACTCTGCTATGTTCCCTTATAATTACCTGGGGTAGAACAACAGGTTTTTTATCCTCGATGCACCTGGCTCCTGCAGTGGTGCTGCTGAGCACCATGCTCACCCCATCTCTGTGACAGACTGCACATCCAGCTTTGATGGGCTGGTCCCAGTGGCCGGGGAGACGTCTGGGCAACAGACCCTCCTCTCTCATCCTCATCAGCTGCTCCCCAGGATGAGCTCATGACATGAGCCTCAAGAGGAGAAATGGCACCTGCAGATGCTCCCACATCTGATCCTTGGTTTTCACCTCTGTAATCACAGTCAAACAATCTGTGCAAGGGTTGTTGCCATCCAGTGTTGTGCAAGAGGAATGGTTAAGCAAACCCCTCTTAAGCAAGGTGAGGGGAGCTGGCAGGTTTGCCTGGGCTGTAGGGCAGGTCTATAGCAGGCAGTAACAAAGATGGTCCAGCTGTTGCAAAGCTTAAAGTGAGCACTGCTGGGAAAACAGTGGGGTTTGGAAAGAATAACTTTTGGGAACTTACCTGAGCATGGGTCCCAAAAAGTGTCCAGGAAGGAAGATCACATGCAAGCATGTCATGGGCATGGTCAGTACTTGGTACGTTCGAAGAGTTTAGTCTGAAGTGATGATTTCCACCAAAAACTAGGTAGATTTCACCAGCTTTTCATAACTGGCAAGAGGACAGTGCTTAAGGTTTGCTGCCCAATGGGCAAACACTCTCCCAAGGGTACATGTGTCCTAGGTAACCTAAAATGCTATTGTATTCCATATCCATTTGTGTCCAAAAATCGTTACTGTTTGTTTAAGGTCCAGGAGCACAGCCAGAACCACAACTTCGGGGTAGTCAGGAGGGGCCAATCCCTTTAAAAGGTTCAGGTCTGACACCGTTTTCCCTTTGTCTCAAGGGGGCGGTACCCTGCCAATTTGGGTGTCTCTTTGTTCCTGTGGAGTTTATGAGATTTAGCAATTTTGTATTTAGTGATTATTCACTGCTAATTTTTGCCTGTTGCTGTTTCACTTGTTAGTAAACTTATTTTTCCACTTGTATTTACTGGTATTCGTTCTTTATTAGTGTAAAGGGATTGGTTGGAACTAAGGGGAGGTAACTCATTTTAGTGTCCACCTATTTAAATTGTCTTAAACCAAGACAATGTGGCAGGCAGGAGGAAGGGGATCTGGTTACCTCTGGTAAAAGGACCTGACATTTTAAGCCAGGTAGCATTTTTAAGGAGAGGACATGGTTCTTTTCTCCAGGGTACATTCTAATTCATGTTCATGATACACTTTCCTCCGTTTTTCCAGGACAGCAGCTTCCATGGGCCCATAGCTCAGGGAACTCCCAAGGTGGCTTTATCTACAGATTGCCTCTTGCCTCTCAGACAGGGCTGGCCTGTGCTACCCAAGCCATCACAGTTTACTTTCCCAGCCATATTGTCTAAACCTCGGCTGATCAACACCATTTTCTAAGAATACCAATAACCTCACATTTTTCAGGCAGCAAGCCATGAGAAGTTTTAGGCACATTAAGCCAGCAGCACCGTCCTTTGCCAGTGCCATGATATTTAATAACACTGACAGCTTTAAGAGTCTCCATTTTCCATAACTGTAAGCTGAAAGAGAAAGGCATGGCACTTGAAATTTGCAATACACAGATGCTCGGTTGCTTGAAAACTTCTGTCTAACCACACTGGGATCTGTGTTAGGAAGTCAGTATTTCAGCCTTAACACAACTGACTGCAAAACAAAGGGTGCTGCTCTCATGCATGGGGCTGAGAACAGGGAAGGAAGCTTCCTTGCATGAAACAAAGCCCATGTTCAGTTTGTGGTTAGAAAGTCTTAGAAATGGACTTACCACTTGTGCCTGTTCCTGCCATCTCCACTTTCTCCACACTTCCTAAAGTTGGCATGAGTTCTTACTCCCAGCTCTTAGTGTAATGGAGAATAAGACATCTTAACAGTGGCTTGAATTTGGGCTTCAGCTTGAAGACTAAATGCAATTTCACATGAATTTAAGTCAAACTAAAACCCCACTTGAACCATATGTCTTCCTTCAGATAAAAGCACTGCTTGCCCTAAGAAATAGTAATTTTTTTATTTTTGCCCACTCCCAAACAGGGACTGGTCAGATGTACTCAAGAGATCTGGCTGACTTTGGGGATACAAGCTGCAAGTAGAAGCATGTGGCTGGAAAGGAGATTGGTGTTTTTAACTTTGTCTGTGTGGTTTTAGGTGAACTTCAGATGAAGCTGTCAGACCACACTGCAGAAGGCAACAGATATTTGTAGTAGTCTCTGCAAGCAAGGAAAAAAAGAACTATAATTTCTCTTTTTTCCTTTGCTCCATAAATTATCCTATGTCTTAAGATATGGCTATGAGATGATTAAACTTGGCTGAGTAGAGAAGTGTGTGCAAATGTATGCCAAACAGAAGGGACTATTAGACCAGTCCAGTGCAGAAGCTTGTACCTCTGTGCTCCCAGGTTTATGGCTTTAGGATACATTCCTGGGTTTGGGGAACGAGACAATGGCTTCCAAGGATCCTCTGATACACAAATCCTCCCATCACTTCTCCTGCAGAGGAGCCTGGAGAGCTGTACTCGTTTCATGCAGTCAAGTAAGCTCTTCAGTTGTTTGGACTCTAGCCAAGAGGCCTTTTTGTAGGCAGTCACTATAATCTGAACACTGGTAAAATTAGTGGTCAAAGGCAAAAATAGTTATCACTTTCCAGATCCTTTAAAGCTTTGACAGAAGTACTTTGGCAGAAACAGCTGCCTAAGACACTACTGTCTTTGGGTATCCTCCTCATACATCTGCTAATGGCTTCTGCTTCCACAGCTAAGTCTGTCAGGGGTTTAGTCACTTCAGGGACCAGTCTGACATCTAAACTCAAACCCAACTTAACGCAGCCATTTAAGTTAAACTGCCTGATTTGACCTTGAAACAGACTGGCAAGCACTCAAGGAGCAGGAATAAACAAGTACTGGCCTTGAGGAATGCTGTCATCTTCAGCAACTGCAGACTGTGGTAACCATCTGCACCAGCTTCAGGCCCCTCTAAAACTGTATCAGAAACTTCACCTTAATGTTCCATAGCTGTCTGTTGATGCTTTGCTCTATATACTGCACCAAATCTAATGTAGTTGGCTTTGCAAGAGCTGCATACCCTAAATTCAGTGAAAATACTTGGATAAAGAGCAGAGAGCATTTGCTGTTCAAGCCATTAAAATGATATATCGTCATCCCTTTGGAAGAATGAGTATGGCCCCAACATTAATTCAGATCACAATTTTAATGTTTAAAAACTAAGAGGTAACAGAGATCATAGAACTTGATACATTTTATTTACACCTAGAAACTGAAAAATTGTGTTGTTTATTTGGATATGAGCAGCACAAAGTTAACAGGTGATGTTAACAGGAGCAAAATATTACCAATGACTCACTTCAACAATCTATTAGAGATGAGCTTGTATCAAGCATACATCATTCAAACAACATTGTTTATACTGGATCTGTGTGAGCCCTAGCATATGTTGGGACACTAAAAACAGGTTTCTATAAACAATGTAAAGTTCAAGTCTAGTGGAAAAATACCTTTACAGTTTATGTTTTGTTAGCTATAACATTGAAAACAAAACATACACCAGTATTAATTTGAAAAGCTCTGTAGAACTGACTGTATATAGGGTTTTTTCCCTCAAATTTGTGCTCATGATAAAAGCAAATGTTATTTCAAGTTTCATTTTCATCCAAGCCCATAAAGTAAACATGAAAAAAACCACAGTTATTTTTAGATGCATTTCTTAACCTCCATTTTTCAGCAGTCTTGAAAAAAACGTTTCCATGCTTTACCAGTGAGAAAGTCTATGCAAGGCCTGAGGGATGCACTCTCAGGACATACCCAGCCCTCCCCTCCCACCACCCTCAGCCCTAGACACACAGTTATCCAACGACCTCTGCCTGTTCACAGGATGGGATGTGCAAGCAGCCTCTGGCCAGGGAAGCTCTTTGGCAGCCTCAGGTGCCAGTGTTTTGGTCACATGGGAGCAGCAGTGTCTGAGGTGGAGCAGTCACAGGACTCTGCAGGAAGGGAGGGGGCTGGAAATGGCACCAATTGCTCTGGTTGCTGCCCACCTCTGGCTTGTCATACTTTTTTTCTGAACTACTGGCATTTCTGATGGCTGAAAATGGAAATGCAGAAGCTCTGCCCTGACTTCTGTTTGTACTAGTTGGGTAAATACATGCCTGGATACAACATGGCATAATGCTGGGTCAAACTGTTGGCTGCAGTTTGCCATGGTTTCCTCCATAAAGCCTTTTCAGCACTTTACTTCCAACTGACCCCGGCTGAGGAGGTATCTGGGTACCAAAGGAGCCCTTTAACAGGGAGATATTTGACCCAACAGGAAGATGGGCAAACTTGCTGTTGAGAAAACAGGGAGTCATGCACTGGAATTAATCCTAGCAATTTAACTGGACCTTTTATTTCTCTTTTTATTTTAGGGATGCAATTATAACTTCAAGTTAAATCCTAAACTTGTGAACTCTTGGGAGAAAGAAAAGGAGATACATTTTGCTAAGAAGCTAAAGTACTTGTATTTCTATTAAAATTATTCTTAATATGCAGAGCCTATCTCAACACTTCTATTCATAGGGGATAAACAACTGCAAAAATATACAGCATCCTATTTATTTACAATAGATATGTACATAAAAATGAAATTTCCTACAATACAACACAACTGCATAGATTTGTCTTCAGAAACATAGGTATGTGTACAATTTGTGAATTCTAGACTTTCCAGCCCTGTACCTTTTATTAATTAATTATCTTTTTTTTTCACAGTTTGTTACAGAAATCCTTACCTTAGATACAAATAAAACATTCTTTGCTGTACGTTATAGGAAATAAGGATTTTCTGACGCCAAGGGCTCTGGGGATTTGATTACGAAAGCACCGTGGCGCCAGTTGATAAAGCCATCTCATGGAGCTGCTGATGGAGCTGAGTACATTCTGTGGTGCCTTTCTCCTACAGGCACTGGGGTGGGGCAGTAAGACTGGAGGTGGGACACCACCACATGAAAAGCTTTGTTTTGACCAAGGTGCTCTTTAGCCTTAATGTAAGGTTCAAGCAAAGAAATGTATAAATGTAAAGATAAGCTAGACATACCATTAATTGTTACTGTTTAATACTTGATATCAGAGAGCTGTGTTGCGCTCATGCGTTGTAAGGCAGATGTACAGACAAAACCCACACATCATCCAACCTACACTTGCATGTGTGACCTATTACAGGTGGAGCACAGGCTTTGGGTTTGTATGTGGCTCAGAAGAGCAGCCCTCGGAGTGGATGAGCATCCCCATCCCTGACCTTGCAGGATGACACCAGCTGTTGTGCCCTAGGCTTGCATAAGTGCCAGGCACCACTTGGTCTCTGTCAGCTCTACAAAAGGTCTGTGCTGGTGCACAGATCTGGCATTGGCCCGCTGACCAGGAGCAAGCATCACCCAGAGAGGTCACTGCCCTGAGACACTGTTCCCAAATAACAATTTACTGTGTTCTACTACCTAGGCATGTTTGCCATTGGGCAGAGAAGGGCAGCTGTATTACGGTTACGTTAAGCCCATAACTATTTTCTTTGCAATGTGCTATGGACTAGGAGAGGCAGCAAGGCTGTCTTTTAAGTGTAGGATTAACTCCTACAATCTTGTTAGTAGTCCCTGCTTCTAATTAGTCCTTCCTTGTCCCTCACCACTTGATTGTTGCTACTACACAAATGAGAATTTGAGAGTTTTTTGTTGCAGTTATTAGGAGCAATTTTGCATCCAGTCTATGACACTTGCAGAGCTCACAATAGTGATAAACTCTCTATGAAAAGAAAGCATGCTATCACCTACTAAGTAGATATGGTACTCTGGTTCCTATTAATTTTACAACAGAGAAACTTCTACAGCATTTCACTGTGCTCTTAAAATCCTAACTAAAATGTGGGACTTGTACAATTGTGGCTACAGGTTCACTATTCCAAATGAACTGAATAACAGCAGTACATTTTACAGATAACCTCATACAAATATTGTCATCCATCACTGATGTTGACAGTTACAGCAGGGTCTATTGCATTCTGTTAAGAATGTATAAACCTGATGAGAAAACAAAAAGCACGTTATTTCACGTTCATTACCACAGACATCAATAAACACATGATTCCTTTCCATAAATATCTATAAATATGATGCCAGTAAATCAGTCTAAGCAAAATTCCCTCTTTTTTTTTTTCTTTTTCTTTTTTTTTTTTTTTTTCTCCAGAGACCCAGCAACAAAGTCTGTTTAAAGACTTAATAATCTGGGTATCTATTTATCAGTATATAAGACATGCTTTGGTGGTCCAGTACCTTGGGTAATTTAAGTTCTATGCACACTCAGCTCATTCTCCCTATTTATTCAGTAAAACTCCAGTATACAAATAAACTGGGAAGAAGGAGAAGGCAGAATAGCAAAGAGGAGAGAGAGGAATAGTGATGGAGGAGATTTAGGAAGATGAACAATCAGTGACCCAACAGCCCTTCAAGTCAAAGGAAATTGGGTGCCAAAACTCAATGGTTCGTATTTCAAACAGCAGACTACAGGCTATTTGATGGGGGAGGAAGGAGGAGGGAGATGTCACATATGTGACCTTGCTGGAACCCTGTGCAGCAGATCAGACCTCTAGCTCATACCTGGATACTTGAAAGTCATTCCCAGGATCTCATCTCTCACAACCCCCCAATGCACAGAGTTGTGCTGCTCATTAATCAGTAGTAGAGGAAAGACAAAGGGGGAGGAAAGCAGGAGAGCCTGGTAGCATCTTAAGGATAACACTGTACAGCATTCTCAGGTCTGAGTGAGGTTTTTAAGGATAAGATCCAGAGAGATTATAAGGCACCTCAAAACCTGAAATGCAACCTCAGCAAGTTGAGTCAGAGAATGGAGTGAGATGCTGGGCTTCTGCTGCAGTGACCACTGAGGGTTGGGTGCCTGCAAAAGGAAAACCACAAATTTACATCCCAAGCTGAGAAGATGCCTGGAATGAGGTGCAAAGAGACAGGAACAAAGCACAGGTTCTTCTCCCCAGAGCTTTCCTAACACGTGGTCTTGTAGGCTATGGTATGGACTTCTCTGTGAATAAGGGCAGGGATCAGTCCCATAAGGAGAGAGCGCAGAGAGAACTGGCCATCACAGGCAAGGATCTGAGCCCAGCCACAGGAAAGCACAAGGGACCTTAGCCCAGGGGTCTCAGGTAGCTCAGTGGTTCGTATGTTAAAGGCTGGGCTAGGGGATGCTTGGGAGAAAGGATGATGCACCAGAGACCTTGCTGGGAGAAGGTTTCTAGTTTTGTCCTTGCTGCTGGGCTACTCCAAGGACTTAGGCAGCCTGTGGAATCCACTCTGCCTTATTTCTAGATCACAGTTAAGTATCGTCAGAGGCAAGCACCTCACTACCTATGCTAAGGTACAGATCTGGAAGTCTGGGCTTAGTAGGCTTAGTTTCTGCAGCATGAACAATCTGCATCTCAATGCCCGAATGCCTAGGAAGGCCCCGAACTAACCTCTCTGGATGTTATCTTTAGAAACCAACTTTCAGGGTCCTGAGATGTGTTCTGTGATCTCAACTCTCAGTGACTTCAAGCCATGTAGGACAAGGCAATGGTAACTGAGGCAATTCAATAGCTCAGAAATCCTAAGATCCCAAATACTCTATCCCTAACCTTAAAAAGAGCAAATTGCAATGACAGGTTCCTCACAGCTGATGACAGTCTGTTTCCACAGTTACAAAGGGAGTTGTCAATGAACCAGCTACTGAGAACAAGAGGGTCACTGACAGGTATGGCTCGAGCATACAAAGGGCATCACAGCCCTTGGGCATGAATTGGGGTTCCCTTTAGCCATCAGTCCGTTCAGTGGGAGCCATGTTCATATTCTGAGACACTTTTTAGCTCATATGGTGAATGACACAAAGTGAACACGTTATGCTGCTGGCAGTGCACTAATAGAAGATGTCTGCTCAGGACGGTGAGTGATCACCTGCTTTTGAGTCTCTACAAGTAGTTCTCTACACTAGCTATAAGGCATTAGGCAAATGCTTATTCTGTGGACAACTGTTGCAAGTTACAGTGTTTTTCAAAGTAGTAACTGAATATCTTTTAATTGTTATGGAGAACTAATGAAAAATGTAAATGAAATCTTTTAAATATAAAAAGTATTTCTGTTCATTTAAAGAAATGTTACAGATTTCAATTTCCATTAGAAATCCAGTAGTTTGGCAGAGTGAGTCAAATCCTGCTCCCACTGCTGCCAAAGACCCCACTGAATTCAGTGGGAGGAGGATAAGACACAAGAGAGGAGCCAGTCCCTATAAGGTATGGAAAAGGCATGAGGTATGATTAAATGTGTAGGTTTTGATAAAACTGGAGCTTGGGTTTTTTTTTTCTGAGAGCAACGGGGCATTACTAAACAGTTTAATGTTGAAGAAAATGCAGACTTCTTATGGAAATCTCCAAATGTCTGCTTCTCTTCAGACTCAAGTACGCATGGTTTGGGGTCAAGTTCTGGTCAGCCTCCAACACAAGAGTGCCAGGGGAATAGTGGCTGGCAGTGGTGGCTGTCCTTCTGCTCCCTGCACTGCATCACAAAGACACACACAGACACACAGTCTGTTCCCCAAAGCCATGAGTGGGCCAAGCCCTGGGGCTGGCTCACCCCCCAAAACATCAGAAAGAAGCACTGGATTTAGGACCTACGCTTACACAGCGCTCAGCTATACTCTCGTGGTGCTTTTCATGCCTGTATCCAGAATGCTACACTTAACCCAGTGAGGCAAATGGTGCCTGAAACAGCAACAGAACAAACAAACAAACCAACAAACCAGATGCATACAATTGGAGAGCAGAGTTTTGGCTAAAAGAGAGGGGAAGGATGTGAATGGACAACACTCTCGTTGGAATTGATTGCAACAGGCACTGCTCCCCTAAAGGAGCAGAGCTTGTGGCTGGAGGGCTAAGGATAATAAGGGAAAAATGCAATTCATGGATGAAAGAGGGGAAAGTAACTGTGATGAATTTTTATGAGGGATGCTCTATATAATCTCATAGACAATTAACACAGACTTCTTGCTGATCAGAGAGTGACACGCCTGTTGGAAGAATGGGTCTGTTTTCTGCAAGAAAATTCACCCATAACAGTATTTTCAGTAATGGATAATCATTATTTGGATTTGATTTGAGTAAACTCACAAAAGGTGGAATAGACAACAGAACGGATGGTTGCAATTTTGGTGTGTAGCAAACAGGGTTATCTTCTTTTGAGAAGAAGGTGAACTTCAGTGACCTTCAGCACTGCCTCCTGATTGTACCCAGTCATAGATGACCAAGGGAATGCTCACTAGGGAAAACAATACCCCCAGTGCCAAGAAAAGAGAAGCCTGAAACAAAAAAAAAAGGAGAGAAAATCAACAAATAAAAAGACAATTAATTCAAGTATGTTAACTTCTCTTAAGGAGATGTACAAGGTGATGTATCAAAGTTATCAGCTAAAATGAACAAGCACTTCTGGTAAAGACAAGACCTACAGATAATTAAACAGATTAGCGTCATTAATAATTACTTGGTGAACACCAAACTATTTTTTTTTTCTCCTTTCAATTCACTTCTTAAACACTGATCATCCCTGAAGAGGATTAAGTGAGTCTGTTTTTAGGACTGATCAGCTCTGCTCTTTCCAAACCCTCACAGTAATCAGTCTGTTCTTCCCATCAGATATGTATTCATCAAAGTTCAGCCCTTTTGTCATGGGATCTGTAGATACAGCCAAAGTGAAATATGTTTTCTACCTGTCTGCTCAGAGAAGAAAGGTCTGACTGTACAATGCTTCTAATGCATGCCCCGTTAGACTAAGAATACACAGGAGTGTTGCATCGTTTCAGCTGCAGCACTCTCTGGAGCTCATAGGAAATCTTTCTAAGGCCCATTCCCATCTGCTCATGCACACCAAATGGCTAACATAACATTTCAGGTGGCTGCTTCATGTGGAACCACCCTGTCTGACTCAGGTCCATTAAAACCATGAGGAATACTGCAAATGGAGCACTTCGTATGCTTTCTGGATCAACACACAGAAGCAGAGAGAGCTTACTGGGCTGAAAGGCTTGCTGAAGTGGGCTGGAGGGGTTCCTGCATCCTGCTGACAGCTGCTGCTGCTTGCCAGCCAGGCCAGTACCTCATCCCACAGAGAAGGAAGGGCTTCCCCAAACACAAGATGCCGTGCATGGCATGGCCCCTCCACCAGGGGACTCCCAGGGTAAGCAAAGGAGAAGGGCGAGCACAGCTGCCAGCCGACAGAATCACAGAGGGAATGTAATGTAAAGGAGCTCACACATATGTTCAGATTAGGTCTGCTTTGTACCCAGGACATTAAAGAGAATGACATGATGGAAGGTGTTGCATTTATGGGAATGGAATTCATACCCAAATCCTCTGCGTCAACTTCGATCCATCCTGCTGTGTAATTTTTAAATACAACGATGAAGGAAGAATGAAAATCAGCATATTGGCAGAAGTGACCCCTGCAAAATTCGAATGAGTTTTGTTAACTGTCAGCAACAGCTAATTACTGCATTGCTGATTAGCAACTGCTTTTTATTAATAGTACAAAACCAGGATACTGTACCTACAACTCCAAAAATATCCTTCATGGATGGGATAAAAATGACTAACAAGTTGATGATAACCAAAAGAACAAAAGTAACCAAAACATGACGGCATAAGTCAAATTTTGTTTTTCTGGCCATCTCGAATAATGAAGAACGCACCTGTAGGGGGAGATAGAGAGAGAGAAAATTCTCTGTCAAGAATAGTCTAGGAGCCAATTCAAAGCTTCCCATGTTTATTTTAACTGGCTCTTCATGTGACAAGTGCTGCATTGATCTGTCAGAAATTCTAGGTTGCCTGACCAAATGTCCTTTGAAATACTCCTTAAAATTAATTTCTTATTTCAGAACTGTAAGTACATGTACATGTGTAGTAGGATATTCCTCTCTTTTTAACTTACTTTTTGAATCCTTCTGCACTAAAAGAGGAAGTTCACCTCCAAGCCTGCTCCAGTAAAGTGATGTGTCGTAAGAGAGGACCCTTGTAGATTCAATTTAAAACAGGTTTAAGACCAAAAGTGATTTATTTATTTACTGCACAGAGAACTTCTCCAGAAGTTAGGGGGAGTCTGGCATGAGAAAAGACTAATCCAGGTTCAAGCTCTTTTTGTAGCTCCAACATTGTAGTCTCAGCCACCACTGAAGTGTGGTTTGAAGAAATGTGCTGTGTACAGCTGTTACCAACTTCCAAACCATGCAGACTTTTTTACTTACAGTGAAAAACAGCACTGGCACGGTGAGTATCACCGCCACGATCACAGCCAAGCGCACGGTCAGGATGAGGATATCATCTTTGCTCTGGTACTTGTGAAGTAGATCTGACTGCACATTCTCTATGGGAAAGACAGTAAGGTAAGTGTTCTAGCAAAAAGGCAAGTAGTCCACAAAAATAATTTCTTAACAACAGCCTTCTTGAACAACAAGTGATTTATCTGTAAACAAAAGAGTATGGAATGAAACATTCTTGAGTTAAAACAGCGCTTTGAACAAGATCCCAATGATCCCATTATTCCAGATTAATCCTTTGGAGGCCTGATTTAGGAATGCATTAATTCATGACAGCAGATGCCTAAGTCTAAGGTAATTTTCACTGTAGAAAAGACAACAGTGAGACATACACGAAAGCTTGCTTACCTATATACATATATACAAGGCTAGGTAAAGTGAAATCAGCTATTTTTAATTGGTTCCGTGGACTTTTTTTTGAAGTGTCAAATGATATAAAAATAAACACATGCACTGCAATGGCTGAACTTAATATAAACTGCAAGGTCTTGAGCTAAATTAGTCTAAACAGCAAATAAACGTCCAGCAAAAAAGCAGTGCCCCTATTCTCAACTGAGAACAAAGCCTATCTTGGGTCAGCTCTCAGTGGGACGCTCTGACATTTGCACTCAAATCCTTCAGCAGCTCCTCTGAGGACTGCCAGCAGAGCCTGCAGCTCAGCTCCATGCCGGCCAGCAGCCCCAGCAGCCAAGACAACTCACAGGGGGTGCTTAATGGGGAGGTGCTGGCAATATTTTAATACAGCCTCCTGCCAAGATGTTTCCTTGACGCTGTGATAAATAGTGCAGAGCAGGTCTGCGTGTACTAACCAGCAGGAAAACCAAGTTGCTGAGGGACCTACGTGTTTGCTTTATAATTTTTAAATATCCAGGAGCAATAACCTAAAGGGGTGGCTGTTAAGCATGCCACAAAACACACTTGCTGCCCCTTTTTAGGCCCATGTTTTGTTTCTGCCTGCTAATCTTAGAAAGCTGGTGGTAAAACATAACAGCTCTTAAAGGGAACTCAGTGGCCACATCTAATTTACCATCTTTGGCACTTGGTAAAACCTCAGATATTCCTGGAGGCAGAGGGATCTGTCCTGTGGCAAAATGCCTACACTCCCCCCAGGGTGCCTTTCTGGGTAGAGACCACAGGCCAACACCACCTATGCAGTGCCTGAATCCCCACCAGGAGAAAGAAAACGCTCTCCCACCTCCCTGCAGATCAGGAGTGGGGTTTTCAAGCCGGGCACATGCACAGCTTCTGCAACACAGAGCTTACTCTGCTCCTGCAAGCACAGACTGCCACTTCTGTACCGCTCACGGGCTGCAGCCAGGTAGGAAGTGAAGGGCAAGGCTTACAGTTGAAGGTCTGTTTTCCTTTCAGCTAGATACACCACAGAGCCCAACCACACTGTGACCTTTTAGGGGAAGAAAAACACCTCTTTTCTGTAATTCTGCAATGTAAATATAGTCATCACTGCAACACTTTTGAGAACACAGCAAACAGACAAGTACTATTGGCGTAAAGAAGAAATGGTCACAATAAAAATACTGTTCTTACCCAGGTAAGGGTAGAGAAGAGGGCTAGAACACTGTAAGTGAACATATGAAAGGTAAGATCTTTCTGGTCTCAAGGGGAATAAGGAATTTTATGGACGAATTCCATATTCCCTCAGTGTCTTTTCTGCAGCCTGTCACTGCACTGACACTGCAGAAGGCCCAGCAGAGCTCCACAGTTTCCACCTGTGGGCTCTCAGTGCTCGAGAGCAGGGATGCCTAATGTGGGGAGAGGCACACAAGACCCCCCAGGGATTCCTCCACCATTCCCCCTCAGGAGGGCCAGAAGGACGCAGCCCCTACCTCCTCCATGGACTCCAGACCCTCGTCCTTGAGGGATGTGGGAGATTCCCAGAGAGGAGCGCCACAGATCTGCCTCCTCAGATCCCTGGGGCAATCACATCAGAATCTCCTCCCTGCCAAAGCGAAGGGGTCCATGCTGATTTACACCCACTTGCTCCCTGGGGCTGCTAATTTGATGCATCTCTATGAAAATGGGTTAGATGGGAGCAGCTGGATGAGAACGGCTGGTGCTGTTGTCACCTGCAGCCTATTTGTGGGTTTATTTGGAAAATTAGAACAGATGACCTCAAGTTACTTCAACACGTATACTGGAGGCCTCATAGATAGGTACACCTTTGAAAAAAAAATGCCACATTTCATATTTACTTATCTTTTTTCTCTTGCAATTGGTGGCTCACAAGGGACAGTATCATGAATGAGCAAGTTGTAACAAAAATGCCACTTGGAATAGGGTGGAGAAGGCTGATGGGTGACTCTGAGATAAAAGGCAAACATCAGCTTTGTCACCTGTCTTGTAACCCCTTAAAGATCCATGGAAAAAGACACTACTTTTCAACATTGTCATGGTACCGGAAAGAAGCTTCCCAGGCAACATTCATATTTTATCCTACTTTAGTTAACAATTGTGCCTTTAGGGCATACATATTGTATCCCTTAGCGATACAATATAATTTGTTTGTTAACTGAATTGATGTGCATGGAAAGAGACAGGGTGGGAGTCTCAAACACAGATAATCATCCTTTAGTGGCTGAGCTGGGACAACACTCAAAGCTTCCCACCTTCACTGCCAGTTTGTTTAACCAAGACCTAAAGAGGTCAGCTCTAGGGAAAAGGTTTGGTCTGTTGCCTCTATGATGAAAGTGTTACTAAGAAAGTGAAAAAGCTGTGATGGCCAATATGTCATTTCCTAGGACCTGCTCTCAAATCTGTCTCAATTTTTGCAAATATGCATGCTTCAGCCATTTACCAATGCACACATCATTCAGGTGAGGACCTTGGAACAAAATCTTAGTGGGGCCCAGCTAATCCCCAATTCTGTAAAACAAATCTCTCCCTCATATTTTAAAAATGCCTTTTGCAAATAATACTTTCACTTGTGCTTTTCATCCACAGGGGAAAAGGAGGAAAGGATTTATACCTTCAATATGAGAAATTTAAGGAAAATTATTTGGAAAAGTATTTTAATATAAGTGGATGGGACTTTCCTTTCCAGCTGGGATACACTATTGATCCCCTTTCTACTCCGATCAGTAAAGAACCGCATACTTACCATAGAAGGTCAAATAGCCAAATATGGCAGTCATAAAGTACATCAGAAACATGGCAAAAAATGAGATATTTGAAACCAACTGCATTTTTTTCTGTGAACGGCTGGAGAAAGAACAAGAAAAGAACACATAAGAATGGCTGGGCTGTATTTTTCCATAGCTGTTTCAAAATGTATTAGGTGTTTGCATAAGTATAGTAATTCTGGGGAGACTCATGAATGCATTTTCATTTAAAACAGAAACTCACTGACAGCTGCACAAGTAAGACAAGGACGGGGGGAAAGGCCCCTATTTGGGGCTTAAGTGAAAAAATAGTGCATGTGACCTGTGGCTCTGCTCCATGTCTGTATCTGCTTAAACAGAAAAGCCGTATGGAGAGAGGATGACCCTGAAACACTTCGGCAATTAAATTAAAAGGCCAAAATGAAGGAAGCATAGAATTATGAAGAGAGAAAAAAACCCCAAAAATGATTGCAGAGAAATATTTGTGTCCCCATGGGTAGAAAATACTGGATTTATGCTGATCTGTAAAATAGGTTGAGTGTAAACATTTAATATTTAGATATTTATTCTGAAATATTCACACTCCAGTACCGAAACTTAGACTTTTAAATCCACACAAGGATGCCCCAATAGGTACCTGGGAACCTGCTCCAGTCACCTGAAATTTAAAGCACCCAGCAAAGGTCTGAGGGCAGTCATAGGTCTGACTGACCCTGACCTCTCCCCTGGAGCTTCCCCAAGACCCCATTGTAGCTGCCCAGGGCTGTCAGCAATGTCACAGCAGGGCTGGTCTCCAGCTCCCCACAGCCCATTCCAGCTGGAGGGGTCAGCAAGACAGCAGTATCAACAAAGGTCTTTTAGTATCAGTAAGGCTGAAAGCACTTTTGTTTTCTTGGTACTGCAACAGATTTTTAGTTGCACTAACGCTGTGGAACAAATGCTGTTAGCGGAACATGCCTCTCCAATGCCAAATATCAACCGGCAGAACTTGACTCTCCCCAGGCTACTGTGTACTTCCAGGGAAAATTCCCAAGTATTGCGTTATTCTCCACTTCCCTCACCCTGCCCCAGGGGCACAGCATTCCTGGGAAGCCAGATTTCCTAGCTGACAGCCACACTTGTTGGGTGTTACTAAAGCACACCTCTGAGTGGCACAAATGATTCAGAGAACCTCTGTACTAACATTTTCCATGTAAAACGGTTCAAAACAATAAATTCTAAAAATAATAGAAAAAGAAGGGCTTACTCTTTAAGTTCACTGTAAATCGGGAGGACTGATGGGTGGCACACAAATGCAAAAGCAATGGTGGGCAAAGCATACACGGTCTGTTCAGAGAGAATTTCAGAAAATAAGTTAAGAAGAAGTATATCCCCCAGTGGTGTGAAGAAATGTTCCATGTTCAACTAACTCAGCTCCCAGCTCACTGGACTCTTCAACCCAACACTGAGAGCCTTTCTGAGAAGGCAGAAGACCTGTCAATTAGCACGTATTTAATGAAATGTGGAAAACAGCATGTTTTCAACAGGAGGACAAAGTCTTGGCATTGGTGGCATGAGTGCAGCACTGACTGTGCTTGCAGAGCACAGAGCTGGATGCCATGCTGCTGCTGGCTTTGCCCCCTGGGATGGGTTTGCCTGCCCAGCTACTGCCAGCTTTACTAGCACGGTGTCATGCGTCAAAGGGACATATGGTGGGTCACCGCTACGCTACCCTGCCTTGGCATGGAGAGGGGTGCGCACCCATGGTGCTAAGGCTGAAGTCCTGAAGAGGAAGCCCGTATCCAGACTGTAAGAAAAGAGAACAGGAATGCAGAACTTACAAAGAAATGGATATTTCAAGGTACCAGACTGAATCCCTTAATTTCCCAGGCCAACAAAAGGACTAGGAGGGCTGTGGAGCAAGCATGCTTTTTCTTAGGGAAAGAGAAAGACCATCATGTCACCAGGAAGCACAGGAGGTCCCCAAGTGGGACCTCAGCCCCTTCTCCACTAAGAACTCAAGTGGGTTTCAGTCCTCAGGCAAACTTCAAAAATTATACCAATGCTCAGGCACTTCCATTCTCCTGAGCAAACAGGTATGAGCAGAGGTCACAGGAAATTATGCGTCCTCCTCTGAGGACAACACGAGTCCATTCCTACATGCAGCTTTGTCCTGCCCTCTGAGATCTGCTTGTGCTGGTCACAGGCATCCCCTTCCCACACAAGACATCCTATGGTACACCCCAGGCCTGACAGGTTCAGTAAATGCAGTGGTTGCTCTCCAGAGGTCCCTCCTTGCCCAGGCCTTTGCCATCTCTCCCTCACTCACAGCACAGTACTGTTGTGGTGCCTCCACCTGTAGGGATATTCAGAAGTTGCCTGGCCACAGTGCTAGGTGGCCCTGCCTCAGCACAGGAGTTCCACCAGGTGACCTCCAAGTCTCTGCCAACCTTGGATATCCTTCTATTCTGTGAAACTGTCCTGTCTCTCTCTCACACACTGAAGTTGCTAAAATGACTGGCAAATCGTTGGCCCTGAGGGTAAACCTCTGGAGTTCAGCTCCAGTTTGCCTAATTCAGATGGACCCATCCTTCCAAGGTGCCTCCATTGGCTCTGAGGCAAATGGTGACACTCACTGTAGAAGACTACTCGTCAATGCTTTCTGAAACACACCTACACCTAAGCTGCCATCACACACCAACTCAACTAATTCTTGGTCCATCATGCCAGATCTGGGGTGATGATTACCCCCAAGTAAAGAAAAGTGCTTTGCTTGGCTTCTTCAACTGAAGCTGGTGGGTTAAATTTAAAAAAGAATTACCTTTTGCACACCTCTGCTATAAATGTGCATTCCCTATGAATGCGACTAAGGCCCTGAGGACCACGCCCTGACAGATAAGGTGCTGTTTCACTGGGAGCACTGCATCCCAGCACAGCTGACAGGAGCCATCCTCCTGTTCCCACAATTACAAACAGCTGCCCTCTCACATTTTCTTAGACCAACATTTTCTGCAGCTTTGTGGTGATGGAGGGAAGCATCCAGCTGAAAGGCAACCAAATTTTTGCTGGATTATCTTTCAACCATATCCTTTTCACAATCCAGTTCACCGCATGGCTACAGAAAAAGGTACTCTGTTACAAAGAAGTGGTTTGTGTGCAGAAGGACAGAGATTACTTCTGGGCTTTGGACTCAGGTGTGGCTTACTCGGCCTCAAGTGAGCAACAGCCTAAAGGCACCGTTGCAGCACGGATAGTAAGCAGCAGTGGAAAGAAAAAATCTCCTAAAGAGAGCATTTATTGTCCAGTGGCAGCTTGGGCTTATAGCCTTAACATATCTACTACCAGGGCAGGACAAGACTGCAAGAAGGCACATTCACCATGGCATCTCTGTAAGACTGTGCAAGGAGACCCATTGTGCATTCACCACTGGAGCACAAGTGGAACTATGGAGAATCAGGCCCTTTGTGATGCTGATCAGAATAAGAACATGAGGTATAGGTGCATATATTATGTGAATTAAAAGTAAGTATTATAAAAAGAAACATACCTTGGAATTAAAGATAACATACTTTGGCTTACACGTATGTTCTGAGCTATTTGATAGGATAGATGATGTTGCATTTAGCCCTTGTCCATCACAGGGGATTTGAAACTTCTTGTAAATAACCTAGAATAAGAGCAGAAGATAGATGATTGCTAAAATAGTAATAAAAAGCAAATTAAAATTAAAATATCAGTGGAATTGTAGGCATCCTGGCCTGTAACAGCAATAGTGTGGCCAGCAGGACCAGGGAAGAGATCATTTCCCTGTACTCAGCACTGGTGACATTTCCCCTCAAGTCCAGTTCTGGGCCCCTCACTACAAGAAAGGACATTGAGGTGCTGTAGTGAGTCCAGAGAAGGGCAATGGAGCTGGTGAAGGACCTAGAGTGAGTCATAAGAGGAGCTGCTGAGGAACATGGGGGTGTTTAGCTCGGAGAAAAAGAGGCTCAGCAGGGACCTTATCACTCTCTACAACTGCCTGATAGGAGGCTGTAGCAAGGTGGGGTTCAGCCTCTTCTTCCACATAAAAAGTGACAGGATGAGAGGAAATGACCTTAACTTGCACCAGGGTGGGTTCAGATTGGACAGTTGGGAAATTTTTTTCATGGAAATGGTTGTAAAGCATTGGAAAGACTGCCCAGGGAATTTGTGGAGTCACTGTCCCTAAAAGTGTTCAAAAAGCACACAAGTGAATATTTCACTTGAGGACACAGTTTAATGGTGAACAAGGTGCTGTGTTGACTTGGACTTGATGGTCTTAAAGGTCTTTTCCAGCCTTAACAATTCTATGATTCTAAGTGACTCATCCAACAAAGAAAGCAAACTGAACTTACCACTACCAGGAAAAATACCATGCAGCTTAACGAAAAACCACTGGTATAGCCAAGGTATCCTGAAAGAAATTAAGAGGAAGTCTCATACAGAATATTTTTATTAGTCTTATCTTGGTTTTTACTTCTTTTTGCTTCTTCATGAAAAGTTCAAATGTATTAAACATTTAATATGTATTGTGAACTTCTGGGCAGGACAAAAGCATGTCCTGCTGGTGTGGGAGTCTCCCATAGTCTTTCAAGTCTCCTAGCTTTTGGGCAGGCTTAAGCCTTGCTCTGACCTGTTGTGACTTCCTCACGGTCACCTTTACATCAGTTTAACTAACTTTAATTTTAAAAGAGGCTGTGATAACTGAATGTTGGGGGTTAGGTTTTTTCTTTCCTTTTGTTCCCTTTAAGTTGCTAACGAACTCTTCAGTACAGGGTACTTAAGAAAAACAAAGGATTGTGGCCAAGCCCCGGAGGAGAGGGGCTGATAAAAGGCAGGGGTGGGGGCAGCACCAGGGGAGCTGGAGCTGCACTTTGGAGGGGAACAGGAGAAGTTGCTCTGCCTTTTTTTGGGGAGAGAGGAGTCTTGTTGCTGCTGCTGCTGGACCCTTTTCATGTGGAGCTGTTTCTTCTGCCGTGAGTGAACCCCTGCTCTGAACTGAGACCTATTTTACCATCTGCTCGGGGGGCCCGGGATCCTGAGCCAGCCTCTCCTTGCCGGGCTGGGAGCCGGGCTGCTGCCCCTGCCCTGCCCCCCGCGGCTCCCTTGGCACTGCTCTGGGTTTCACTGCGCTGCAGCCCCCGCTCCCCCTGCCTACTGAGACGTCCTGCTGTCCCAGTTTGCTGTTTTCCAAGAGTCCTGCTGGGGCGCCGGGATCGAGAGCGTTCCTGAAGCAAAGCCTGCCTGTCCTCCACCCCTTCCCCTCCCGGCCGTGCCCGGTGTCTGCTGGAGCTCGCGCCACAGCGCCCCCTGCCGGCTGTGACCATCACTGCACCCAAGGGGACAGTGCCTGCAGGCCCAGAGGGCTGGGACCGAGTTCCTGGTTCTGTTTGTTGTTAATGCCATAGGAGTTGTTGTTTGTTCACTTTATTATAAATACTAGTAAAGAACTGTTATTCCTATTCCTATAGCCTCGCCTGAGAGCCCCTTAATTTCAAAATTACAATAATTCGGAGGGAAGGGGTTCACATTCTCCATTCCAAGGGAGGCTCCTGCCTTCCTTAGCACACACCTGTCCTTCAAACCAGGACACTGAAAAAAACCTGAAAGTGTGCAATTGCAATCAGAATGTTACCCAGGTTCCCTGATATGAGTTATGCCAGCTAAGTTTGGGTTTTTGTCTCAAAAGGAAGATCCCAAATGGACTTTGGTGCCAAATGTTGTTACCAGCATGGTTTTAAAAAAATACACTGTGTACCTACTGGCATCTCAGTGGATTCAAGCACATCTGAAAATGCAATTCTCTTACTTCATAAGTACATCTCTTACTTCAAAGTCCAATTAACCTAATCAGTAAAAATTTTGATGCTGATAGAAAAGTAACATTTTTTGTAATCTCACCATTTGTGAACTTGCTTTTATGGGCTGCACATAAAAGTGAATTACCTTATGAAATGAAGACCCTCTTAACTATAATTTTAAAAATCAATTTCCATAATTGTATGGATAAAGCTGGCTTATACTGAGCTCAATCACTGTGATAATTTACGCCTACTTGTTTCAAAATGCTAAGAACACAGATCATTTCTGGATCAGGGAAGCTGCTTAGATTACAATGAGAGCATATTTTTCTTATTATAGTTGAATTGTCAGTTTGGCCATCAGTTGCATGATGTCTGGGTTCCTTTTTTTGATTCTCATGATAGCATTTTCATCTTACCTAAGTTCTTCAGGAGACATAAAGGGAGGATTATACAAAACGTCACCGCAACAACAAGAATCCGCCCATCCACGTACCATTCCCTGTATAAAACATTAAAAAAAACCCATACCATAAGCACATCTTATACATTCTCTTTGGTCTCCTTACCATACAAGCTCCTACAAAAGGAGAGAAGGGACCACATCTTGGCTTTGCAGAGTCATTAAGTATCCATGGCACTACTGACTCAGGTAGGGCAGATTTCCAGAGTCACCACAATATTACACTACCACAGAGATCAGTGTGTGGATCTGAGAGGTAGAACCACCACCTCTGCAACCTGATGTAAGCCACCCTTCCAGGATGATGAAAGAGCATGCAAAGGGCCATAGAGCACAGTGGGGCTGGGAGGCCACCACAAGTCATTTGCCAAACCACCCAGGCATGTGACTAGAGCAGCAAACCAGGCTCCAGCAGGCTGGCACGCACTAGGTAGCCCAAGTCTGTATCTCCTCTACCAAAGTGCTTTGTATTCTACTGGAAAGAAAGAAAGAGGAGAAGGGACAGTGATAGTGATGTTCTACATGACCTATTTCCATTGCTTGGTCCAGCTTAGGAAAGGCTGAACAACGGAATCTCTACCACCTCCTCCTGCACTGCAGCACACCATATAATCCAGTACAAGGGGTGTTTACTAGTATAAAAAATGGCACTCCTCTACTAAAGTAGCTGGTAAACGCCAAGGAGTGATAAGGGGCAGAAATCTAGTATTATATTCTGCAGTTGTCATATGCTAGTATCAAAGAATTTTACTCTACAGACATTGTTACAGGGGCAAAATTATGTAAGAGGCTGAGAATGCAAGGAAACACATAGTATCTTTAACTTGCATTGTTCCCAATACTTCTTGCCTAACACTGTAAAACATTGGATTATATGGTAAGAGTTTTGTATATAACAAAATTCCTCATGAAAATCTAAATTAAAGCTTCCATTTCCTATCCATCTTCTCCTTCCAAAATCTGTCGTCTTTTATTAGCCCCTGAGATATTCCTGTGAAAATCTACTTTGACAAACCTAAAGGGTATCCAATACTTGAGAGCTTTTGTAAACATATGCTTAAACTTTACTATACAATGTTAAATTCTACAGTCTAAGTACCAGAACTAATTCAACTTACCAAAAAGTTTCTTCTTTTCCCATGAGAAACTTTATGGCAGAAGGGAGCTCATTTTTGACTATGAAGAGATAGCTCAACATTGCTGGAGGAAGAAGAAGGTAGTTTTAGAAAATGGGTAAAACAGTTTGTGGAACAAGTACCAAGAAGCATCTGAACCTTTTCCCACATCAGTGTCTGATGACAGAAGACCCCAAACTATGACTGACTAAATTACTGATCACTCAGTAATGTAGCATTTTTAAAGCGCTGTACGCAAAGTGATAGCCAGAACTATATTGAGGAGTATGAAGATCCCTGGATGTCATGGAGAGAAGGAACATGACTTATATGTAGCTGTAAAATTATTGAAATATTCCTGGGCTTTGTTTTTCAATATTCCTCATTTCTTTTACCTCCAACATTCTGAAGAGATGTAGATCCAAAGACAATCATTCTCCCTGGGGTACCAAAGATCTGCTCGCCAAGCTTTTCATACACCATGCAGCCTGCATGAGAAGAAGAGGAGCAAGGTAACAAACACACTACTGAAAGCAGTTGAGTCAAAGCACTTACAATTCCTTTTCAGCCAAGCACCTATCTGTGCAGCCAAACCTGCCCTTTGCAACTAAATAGGGAGCTCTCTTGTAATTTCTAGGGCTGAAAATTATATAGGAATGTTTTCCTGACTCCTATAAATGTTATTGTTGGCTACCAGTCACTTCTGAAATGGAAGCTCTTAATTAGAGTATTACACCCCTTTAACGACTCTGTCTATACCCCAAGTGATATGTTAATTTCTGGTATCCTCATCCCAGCATATTAAGTTTTGTGCCTGCAATAAGAGTAATGTAGAAAGGCTCCTCTCCACAAAAAAACCAGCACAGCAGGATCCACAAGTCAGCCCTGGCAGCCTGGATAAACACTGCTGCCATTCTGCAGTTCTGCTTGCCTTGACTGAATGATCAAATGATGACAGCCACTGGTTTAGAGGATCATTTGTGGCTTCTAATGACAAAGCCTTAACTTGTGAATTCTCAGTGTCGTATGTTTTTGGTAAAGCAGGGAAAGGTGTAAAACATAACTAAAATTTCTTTTCAAATATCTGTCAAGCTCGTGAAACTCCTCTATTCATTGGTTTGTGTTTCTGTTACTTTTTTTTTTTTTTTAATTTGGCTGTGATGTAGGCTGATAAAAAGGCTGGACATTGTGAAGATGCTGAGATATATGGGACCAGAATGAATATTGCAGATATTGCAGATTTTACACTAAGTAGATGATTTTTAAAATGTATCCCATTATCAGGTTTTCTCTATATTACCTTACAGCTGACATTTCTGCTTTGAAGTTTGTGTAAAAAATAAGTTTGAGCTTAAATGTACCAGCAACATAGAGAACACGACTTAGATTTTGGGAAGTAATAGGGCACAAATGTATCCACATTGAGGCACTTGTATCTAGTTTAAATAGGCAGCTGCTGACCTTATATGTGCTATAATACTAATCATGAGTGTCAAAATTGCATATTTAAATATTACAGTATTCTTGTGCACAGATTATTTTAAAAATATGGCTTTAGACATTGTTAACAAGGAAAGAGACTCTCGGACTTCAGATCACAGTGTCATTTGAGGCAATAATGTAGGCACCTTCTAATTTCTGTGTTTAGATAGTGTATCTGTGTTACAGTTACACTTCTCTCTGTGACGGAACTGTTTCCTTTTATTTTATTCTAAGAAAACTCCACCACAAAGATTATCAGGAGTTTCACACTAACCACTAAGGACAAACTGTATTTCCAGGTAAGCTTCACCATAGGTAAAGATTCATTGTATTTCATTTGAAATTTGCTTTGCAATGCAAAAAAACTAAATGAGCTGAAACGATACCCTTCTCACTCACTGAAGACGGCATTTCAGGGCAGCAGAATTCATTCTTTATGATAGGTTTTTCTCTTTACAGTGATGCTGTTCTCCATTGCCATGCCATAAATTCTTGTTAATTCTAGGCGTCTGACCCAAAGTGTGTCAGGCCTTTCTATTGTGTCAGCAAAGTGACAGAAACTCCATCTTACACAAAGCACCTGGCCTCATTTGAACACTTGTCACCTCCTGATTTTTACATTCTACTGGATGGTGTAACACCTTAAATTACCTGTTTCCTTTGAACACACCAACAGGAGATGTATCGAATAAATAGACAGCAGCGTGACTGAAACCAAAAGCAGCCTAAAAAAGAATGGAAAATAAATTTTACCATACAAGATGAAGTATGACATTGCAATATTTCATGTCAGGTCATGTTTCTGACATAGACTCTGAGATAATTTTTTATTCTTCTGACAATGCAAAAAGCCCTACAATACATGTGATTCACATCCTGCTTGCAGGTCCACCATGGAGGTAGAAAACTCTACCTGTAGAGCGATACAACCAAATAAAACAGCAGAGCTGCAGAGCACAGACTCTTAGTGAGTTACACCTCCCCATACTGAAAAGCAAGAATAAAGATGTTTTATCACATAGGAATGAAGATTTATCAGAGCATGGACAAGCCAGATATGTCACTCAACATCCATTCTAAAGCTTTTTTTTTCTGGAAGCAGAGTGAAAATTTAAAGGAGAGCCCTGTATTTAAGGACTTCCATACAAAATGGAAGCATCTTTTCCCAGGACATACTTCATGTGCTACCAAAGGGGTGCCCAAATGGCTTTTTATGTGCCTCACAGTGGCCAAGGACAAGGAAGAGGTGGGGGGTTAAGACTTGACTGGTTTCCCTTGGGAATAAAGGCTGCAACCAAAGGCTTGTACTTTGTCCAGGTAGGGATTCATATTCCCTCACTGATGTCAGTCCTAGTCTGACATGATCCATAATTTAACTTCACATAGAAGAACTGCAGGAAGTAATGACCAAACTGTTTGTGTAGGGGACTTGCTGGCACAAATGATAGTTAGTCAGTGCCAGGGGCCAAGTGCATAAAAGCCCATTTTCTCATTGCTCTATGTCTTTAATCCAAGCACCATGTGTACCTTCCTCTCCAACACTCTGACACACAAAGACCTGATGGTGTTTTCATGATGTGCGTGAAGAGCACTCAGACAATCTGTTGGCAATTCCTCCCTTTATTATGACAACTACCCTCCAGCCACTGAGAAAAACAAGGCTAAAATTTAAGAGAAAACAAACCGCTGCCATAGATAGGCAGAAACACATCCTTCATAGGAATACATAGAAAGAACAGAATGAGAAGCCTCCTCCCCCCACTTTTTTATTAGTTTAAACTGGAAATACTTTAGTGCCAAATAATGACTGACTAGTTTCTTGGGGCCAGAGGAGCAGGGAGAAACATAAAGAGTTGATAGGAGGAACTGTCCTTTTGCCAGCAATGAATGATGGTTGACTATAACAACACACTCTTTGTACAGCCTTAAGGGTGTTTCTCTTTGAGAAGGTGGAGAAGGAAAGGAAGACTGTACTGGCTGAGGTCACTCTGCTCCATTTTTTATGGATTTGCTAAGCCCTGCTCTTGCCTGTGTTCCCTGCTGAGCTGTTCCGCCCCTGTCTTCCTACAAGCACTGTGCTCAGCCCCAGTGCTCAGCTGCTGGGGCTGACTCACTCCCAGCCCCAAATGGCTATGGCTCTGCATGCCAGCATCCAGTCTGTTTTAATATTAAAAGCTCCTGTTTTTCAGGCACTGAGCTCATGGAGCCTTTGCCATGGTAAAAATAACACTCCCAAGCAGCCAGGTGTTTATCTGGTCTGTTGTCCTTAGCTCCCCATAGGGTTCATACAGACACTTGGCATTTTCATTAGCACTGTATGAAAAACTTGTTTGTGCTAGGACTGTGGTATGGACAGGAATATTCGTGCCAGAACCACCCCTTGGGAAGGAATGAAAAAGTCCATGCCACTCGCTCTGCACAAATTCAAAACAGAAGCAGGGGAGCTTGTGCTGTGGTCCCAAAAGCACTCCCCTATTTTTTATTTTGTCTGTTTTCAAAGAAGTGCTGGTAGCTACAGAAGCCAACAGCAGATGCAAAAGTTATCTTCCCCCAAAAGATTAAACAGTTTAGGCCAGGGGACTGATACAGTGTTGGGAAGAACAAAGTGTTTCTGTGATGCCACTGCTGTCTTCTCCCACATGCCACATTTACCAGGTAAACTGAAACCTGTGCTGTCCTTCCCCTCTGTGAAGTCCCAGGCTTTGTGGCCGGAAGACCTGTGAGGCTTGTACAGTCACAAAAATTATTTCACTGAGCAGTTCTGAACCCTCAAAAGGTGCAGAGGATGGAAGAGCACAGGGTTTGCTCTCATACAGCCATCCCGCAGGCTGGTCTGCCAGCCTGCCCTAAAACACTGCAGGAGTTACACTGCGGCTTCCTGACCCCTTCCACACACACCCAGCAGAAGTGGCTGTGGTGTGAAACTTCAGCTGTAGTCTCATACTATTCCTGATCTAACAAGCCCCTCTGCCTCAGGAAGGTTTTTCAGATCACGTGCAGTGCTGGTTTAAATGCAGGTTGAAAACCCCTTGTGCTTGGCCAGCCCATGTTTCTCTGCAACATGATTCATCACTTTGGTCCTGGCTGTCCAGGATGAAAACACAAGCAGCAAGAACTACTGCTGCCATTCCCAGGTGATCCAGCTCATCTCTAACTTCACAAACTTTTTGTGTTATCTTTCTGCAGCAAAGTTTTCTCTACTTCTGCATACAGGAAATGATGCTCTCTTTTGGTCCAGGCTGTAATTATCAGTAACACTGGGATTAAGCTCCTCTGAGTTCCTCAGTACTTTTGCCTAGAAAGTATAATGCTTTGTTATGGCACTGTTAAGCAAATAAGATGTGTTATTGCCACGTGTATTTTGCACATCTTACGCCTAGGATATTGGATCTGAATTGATCCAGACGTTCATGGTAGCGCACACTTCACACTGCAGGAGCCCAAAAGTTATGAGAGCAGAAATCAGGCTGGGTCTGCTTTGTTAGTGTGGAAAACGTATTAAATGATGAAAAACGCTCCCTTAATTTTTCTGCATCTGCAGAATCTTCAGGGATGGTGCATGCCAATAAAGCAACCTAGAACCTTTCCAGAACTGTGCTACTCAAAAGCAGTGAATTTAAGTTCTTTCTCATGTGAGCATGAGAAAAGCATGTGAAAGTATTGTTAGGACTCTGATCACCTGCAAAGCAGAAATTACCTACCCATGACAGTGACAGCAGAACTATACATTTATGGGAAAAATGTGCTGAATTAGAGTGTACGAAAACATCTAACACTACTGGACTAGGTTTAATGGTGAGATTACAGCATGAGAGCAGAACATTTAAAGCAGTTCAACTTTCAAGCATAACTACAGACACCACGTTAGGATCCTGCATCTCCGGGCTTCAAAGAGGAAAGCTCCACTAACCCACTCTGTTAAGGAAAGCTCCACTAGCCCACTCAGTTAGGTCCTGCTAACTTACTTCTTTTGATCTCAGCTGGCTGCTCTATCTCAAGGCCAGAAGATCTAAAGGCATCATGAAGCTAACAAAAACTATTATCCACTTTTAAATACACACAGTTAATTCTATAGAGAACAATGCTGTCATTTACTGTATGAGATCTCCGCACTTGTGTTTGGCAGTTTTTTGTACAATGTGTTGGTACAGATCTACACACTCGCTACTCGGGTCGAGCTCAGGCACCAACACACCTTGCTAGAAGTTTCTCTGGTGTTCACATCACCTGTCTGACCCACGTCACTTAAAAGAAACTGCATTTTTACATCCTTTAGAACAAACCCATGACACTTAACTCTCATAAAAACTGCTGAAAGAATGAGAAGAGGACGGGATTATAAAAACTAAAGTAGTAAAGAGAAATTGAGACTGGTCTTTGGCTGAGACCCTGTTATCACAGAAGAGGTGACAAGGCTGAAAAGATGTAACTTCTTTTTCTCTCCTTATAGCAGTTATTGCAACCACCAGTTTGCACTCAGGATGGAACATGGGTGGAATATCACATACAGGTTAGAGTACTGGGTAAAAAAAGCAGCAAAAATAAAATAAACTCTGTCACTCTGCTAACAAAAGATGTAAATTACAGTCCAGATATTTTACAGCCTAGCTTAATGCAACACAATAATGAGATGTTCTATGTTCTTAAAGTAAATGGATTAACTCCTTCAATTATTCCTAGATTTTACCCAACCACAGCAAACTGTAAGCTAGCAGCATGTATCTAGCTGTCCTGGCACAAAACCCCAGAGCAGATGGCTAAATGTACCACTTTGGACATCTACTCTGCTTTATACAGAGCTCATATTATGTATTTCCCAAAATCCTAAGAAATGATAAAAGTTCTATATTTTTAGATTTGACATTCAAGAAATGACATCTCTTTAGAGCAATCTGTAAACTCAATAACTATGTTGAATGGTTCTCATATACTGTAAATTACTGTATTTCTTCCCTCAATGAACATTTATCATTGAAGTCTTCACACAATTCCCAACTGATTTCTTAGCAATCACTTTTCACAATGAAACGTCTCATACTGAGATCCAGAATAATACTTTGTCTTAGTCATTCAATGGCACTGTTTCATTTTTGAACTATTAAATTCTCCTTTATAAAAAGCCTCTTTTTTTTTGCTGGAGTTAAGTAGTCTAACTCAGTTCTTTTCTAAAATCTTGGCTATATTTATGTTGGCTTTCAAGGACTCTCACTGAAGAAACTGTGGGAGTGAGATGAAAATATTATATGTAACACATAAAGGAATATAAATATTCTTGGTTTAAAAAAAGTGTCTATTGTAGTACGCTTTGAAGAAAGCTCTGGAGATCCTGTGACACAAGTAAGAACTTGGCACTAACCCACTGCAACTATTACTACTGAATATTCTTGATGTCTATGTAGCTTTCAGAGGATGGGAAAAGTCCCTGTCTAGGTCTGTAGTAAATAACATGGACTTAATCTTCTCTAGCACTACAAGTAGTGGCTTTTTTCGCAAAAATATCTGACTGAAAGAAAAAAGTCTAAAACTTGTAGCTAATATTTTCAGGCTTGAATGCTGTACTTGATTACACATGGTCTATAAATCCCTCCACTTGCTGGCAGTGCATGCATTCTTTAAACACAGTGAAATTCCATGGAGATCAGCTACTCACTACATGAATACTTACAGAAAAAGGAGAATTCCTGTGTTGGCCAAGGCAAAAGCAAGACCCAAAATCCCACTGCCCATAATTGCATTGCTAAGGTTGAAGACGGACATTCCCAGTGAAGTAGTTCCTGGGATCTGGAGAAATAAAGACAGATGTGTCAGCAACAGCTTGGAACAGAGCAGGGAAATGCACCTCTGCTTCAAACCCCATGTCTTGTGATGTATCAGATGTAAGTAACTACTGCTATGGAAACGACTTAATAAAAATTGTTTGAAAGAGGAGAAAGCGTCGCTGAACTCTGTCACAGCTACACTACTCGCTGCCCGATGAGATTTTGTAAACTGACCTAAATGCTACAGGCAACACACGGTTCATAGAGCACTTTCAGTTTGAAACCCCATCTTTCACTACACCCGAGAAACATCCTGGATGTGTAATTTATATATGGGAAAGCCATAAGGAACCACCACAACTTCCTGCCCAACAGAGGCCAGAGGGATTTCCTTGCCTCAACCCAATCAATACGCTTGGGGGTTTTGTTTTGGGGTTTTATTTAAGTGCTGATCCCAGGCAGTTCCTACTGGAAATTGAATTCAGTTTTCGTTGTGTGTGCCCAGCACTTTTGAAGACAATGTCTAAAGACCCTTCATGTACACAACATGTGGTTCATTTTGACAGGGAAGAGAACAGTGAGAGAGACTTACATATTCATCACATTTCTTCTTCTCCAGATGGCTGTTTGTGAGACTTCTTCTGCTTTCTCGATCCGAAATAAACTTGCTGAAAGAAGTCAGAGGATTTATTTCCAGCAAGGGCTTAGAAAATGCGAACACATTCATTCCATAAGCAGCATGTGATTACAAAATACACAATGTATAAAAACTGTATGTGAAAAGAGCCCAAACTCGTAACTGTTCAATGAGCCAGATTATGCCTCACTGATGCAGGGTACATCAGGCATCAATAAAGGTAACATCAGCACAAGATCAGAATAAATGTGTATATATACTATAAATATATATATATATGTACAAAATGGTCTTTTAGGCTATCTAGGAAAGAAGCAGAACCGATTTTGTGGATGGGAAAGTAATTTGTTTGCACAGAAGCTAAGAGGAGCTACTTCTCCAGGGTCCTGCAGAAGCACATGTGAACAGTACTACCCTGCTCCCAGGCCCTGCATATGGAGTGAGTGTAACTAAGACCACTCTACAAGGCAAGCAGCCATTCTCTGAGGCCGAGTGGGTTGTACTTATTCCTCTCCCTCATTATCAGGCCCTGAAAAGTCCTATGAAGCAAGCACAACAAGAAACCAAACAGACTTCTTCTTCCTCTCCCTAATGACCTCAAGGCTCCCGGGCACCAGATCAATTACTTCCTTCCTTGCCAGGCTGGAAGGTCCCAGGTACCAGGCAGTGGTAATGACCCCTCCACAGAAGGGGGAAGCACAACAGCATCCTGGGCACTGACTGTAAAATCAAACAGTCACAAGTCCTAACTGGGGAAATTGGGACTGCAGCTGCCACTGGCCAGAGACAACTCCCCTGTCCTCCAAGGACTATGGGAGTGACTTATATTCTTTTATATGATTACTGGGTCCAGATTATGATTGCAGACTGGTACAACAAACCATGTACTCAGATTTGACCTCATCTTCCTAGGATCCAGGTGATACAGAAAGTGTAAGACAAATTGTGCTATAAATTGTTCATTATGCTACTTATAGATTGTACTGCATTGATTCTGCTTGTTGAATCCTGTGCCACTCTAATCATAAATTCTGTGTGACACTAATCATAACATCCTGCTAAAAAATAAAGCTTTAATTGTAACTATGAATTACTGCCATCATCATTCTGCCAAGGATCCCTAAAAGATTTCTCCTGTCCCCTCACTGTTGGGTGGCACTGCAAAACCCTACATTGTCACTGAAACCTTAAGTTGTCACATAGGGTTGGTATGGCTGGAGTTAAGAGAAGGAAAATGTGCCACACATGCCAGTGCTGGCTGGACAACCCTGAACCAGGCAACCTGCTCTATTGGTGCACTGCTCTGGGCTACTGGAGTTTCATGTAAGTGTCATTCAAAACTCAATGCTGAATTCTTCATACTGCAAAATTAAACACTTCTGTGCAGGAAAACATAGAGTAAGCTTTTCTTTCTCTTTACCCTTTACTTGTTCTGTGTCCTTGATGTATCCACATTTAGGAACTTACTGTCCCCCTGTGGCTGTGTTGGCATCCTTGAGATTTATGACACTTCTGATTTGGATGAGCTGTTATTTTCTCGCCGATTTTCTCTTCAGCAAACATTTTAGTTTGTATAAAGCATTCTTTCAGCTTTTCATCTTTTGAAGGTTTATGCACAATTAAGTCCCTGGCATCTTTGCTAATCCACAGATGGTTCTTAGTCTGCACTGGCTAATGCCTCAGCCGTCATACAGGTCACATACCTAACCAGGGGCTGTCACCAAGTGTCAGAGCCCATTTTAGCTGTAGCTACATTAAGCTGGTTCTTCTTAAATTGAAACAGACAAACAACACTGAACACAAACAGCAGCACTGCTGGTCCTTTCCCGCGGTGGGAAACATCTACCGGCCAGGGATGTATAGGTCAAACTGTGACTCAAGCCTGTGCATCATCTCAGTACATCCAGCAGTATTCAGGCTGGTAATAAATCCATGAACTTATAAAGACAGAGATTGAGCAAACCTCCCCACTGTCCCAGCTGTGGCCTAATTACTAGTGATAAGTACGCTAGCACAGCTTCTAAGGCTATGCCAAAATCATGCAGCTATAATGCTGCTGACTTGGCTTCCACAGCTGACACACTGGGCCTCGTGTCTTTAACATTTTGTGTTAATGCCTTAAATCCGGGCATAGATGGCAAAACATATGTAGCTATTTTAGCTGGGTTTTTTGCAATTTTGACTCATGCCCATTGGTCTGCTTTGATTTCCTTTATATCAATAAAAAAGAACTATAGGCTTATCCTGTATTTTTAAAATACTAACTTCAGCAACTAATTTGCTGCAAAACATAGACATGATGTCAGATTTACCAGCCCTAAGACAGTTGGAATAGATGGCTGAACGTCCCCCACCGTTTCATGAAGTGAAAAGCAACCACTTCTAAGACAGACTGATCCGAAATTAGCTTTCCAAAGCTCACCTTGTAGGTATTTCATCCTCATGGAATAAAATCTCAACCTGATTCAGAGCATGTGCTTTTTCTCTTTCATGTCTGTTTAAAGCCCATCTCTTGAATGCAGGCAGCAGAGTGTGAACGGTTTGAAAAAGACATTCCAGCTCTCTCTCGAAACACCCTGCAGGCAATTTGTACAGGCAGGAGCACAGAGAAGAGTTTTGTCTCTTTTGGATTTGTAACTGCTGCTGGGAATATCTGTGGACTTTGCCTTCTTCTGTCATTTATGGAGATCATGTGTCATTTTAGATTTTGTCAAGAGTTATGATGGAAGTCACTAGTCTGCTCCCCTCAGTTCTGCTCATCCCCCTGCAGTCAGTTCCCCCTTAATAATTACAAAAGTAACAAATGTGTAGATACTATTATTATTGCATTCTGGTATTGAAGTTCCATGAAAATTATTGTTAAGAAACTAATATGCAATAAAGACAACACTTGAGTAACACTGTTTGAGTATAAAAGCGACCATGGGACTTTCCATTAGAATACTTCTTACAGAATAAACAGCTTCTGCAAAGCTGGTATCTTCCATGGCCAAAAAACATGCTATTTCCTTCCGGATGGGACTTTGAGAGAACTAATCTGATTTGATAAATTGATCCAAAGTACTTTCTTCTGAGTTAGTTCTACAGTAAAAATGGAGTGGGCTTCTTGCCCAGCCTATCATCTCCTATTACAAGCTGGGCTCCTCATCCACCCTGCGTTTCCCACGTCACACTGTACTTTCTTCCATTTACGCTGTGTGATGGGTACAGGGGGGCAAAGTCAGACACAGGAATGTGGGCACTGGGCTCCCAAACCATGAGGTACATAGCACTGAGCCCAGCTTTTTTATGGGGGGCTTCCCAGCCCCTGCCTCCAGCCCCAGGACGGCTTGCCCAGACAGCTCAGCAGTCATGCAGCAGAGGGGATGTGGGCTCTGCCTGTGCTGCATTTGCTGCTGCAGGCAACTTAACCTGCAAGTCCAGAGGAGAGGTCTGCCTTGGGACAACGCTTGGTGTGGCCATACCTTACGAGAGACAGGTTTTCCATAAATGAAAAATATTACTGATCTGAAATGAAATAAAATTTTAAAAAGGTAGGGTGGAAGGTAATCCAATGAATTCAGCAGAAACAAATTTTATCAAGATATTGCTTTTTATAAACAATTTTTTTTCATTTCAGGGTGGTTTTTTTGTCTCCTAGAGCATATAAAAGAAAACATATGTTGGAATACTGGAATTTCTAGTTAAAATGTGCCATGCATCTGCTCTGCTTAATAGATGTTCTTAGAAAACAATCCATTCATTGTCACAGAATGTTGTATTTTTGACCTTTATGAATATGACATGAATTAAGTGAAATGCCTGTTTATGCCGGCCTCTCCCAGCCCTCCCAAGGATCAGAGGCCACTGTGAGAGGTGCTGTGGCAATGCACTGTAGGACTGTCTGTGCCATCAAAGCCTTGAGACTCCCTGACAAGCATGAAATTCATTTGCACTGTTTGTTGTCTTCATTTCAAATGCTTTACCCATCACTGAAAGACATAACCTGTTCTTACATATTTCTGCTTTCCTGTTGTGTCTCCTATATCACAGCCGAGTATGAACAGACTATACAAAACTTTTCAGGTATATTAATGAAATATCCTGGCCACAATATAATGCGCTCATCCTTGTGATGCATGAAGCCTCACAGCTGGCCTGGAAAGAGTATCTTAATCTAATTATTTTCCTGGTTTGATTTAGTGCAAAGTAGAAACTTTGCCTTATTGATAAAGTGGTTTAAAAAGGATGATGTTTAACTATGGTTTCCAAACTTAATTTATTTAAGCACTTCAATGAGAAATGTTTGATTAAGGTGATACCCCCAAGCTAACCACTTTGGCTAAGCAGAGTTAGCCAAAAACCATTTAGCCATCTCGGATACATTTAAACATAATTAAATTAAAATGGTATTTTACAATGCCTTAAACATTTGTTAGGGAAAGCTAGTTTTGCCAAGATGACAGAACTTTATCCTTAGGCAGCTTCTTAAACTGCATGCTAACTTGAGCAGTGGCTAAGACTTCCAGGGCAGGCATGAACAAGTAAAGCAGAAGAAAGCTTGATCTGACTTACACTATGAAATTTGGACCAAATCTTGGTATATCTACTAATAAGGAGTGTTCATAACTTACTAGCAGCTCTAAACCAAGACAAGAATTCAGACATCAGCGTCCTGAGAGCATTGTCAGAGTTATAGTTAAGGAGTAAGTTATCTAAATACTGATTTACAATTATGTGCAGAACTGGCAAAGTTTTATAGCCAGGAGACATAGTTAAAAGTCACAAAATCCATGTCTGGCTTTCATGCAAATCTCTGAACTGACATTTTCAGAAGACATTCCCATTCAACATCTGCATACAAAGAAAAACCGCTCTTAGTACAGCCTCTTCAAATGAACATCCCCTCCCTACATGTAACTATATATTTAGGCACAGAAAAGGCTGGAAAGCCAAAGGGTTCTTTTCAAAAATCAAGAAATATTTGGAGTTTACAACCAGATTTGCAATCAGCTTCTGCCTGGTGTACCATCTCCAAAAGACCCTTAAAAACTTGCTCTACATTGAGCTTGAAAAACTATGTACTGAGATAAAAAATGTTTAAAATTAAATATAGAGTGTAAAACCAAACAGGTTGAAACAACAAAAAAGTAAGTTGAAAATTACAGATCTAATCTAAAGCTCAAGTGAAATCAACAGAAAAAGTCCCACTGATTTTGACGGACTTGGGCATTTTACAAGGCCTCACATCACATGCCAGGATGCACAAAATATGTTATTCCCTATGCCTGTTAACCTCTTGCTCCATGGAAAACAGGTGTTTGCCAAAATAGTTATAGAAAGGGACTAAGCACATCCTTTCAGGATGCGTTCAGCAGAAGGGGCGCAGAGCAGGATATGCCCGCCTGCTCGTCACACGTGATGGCGTGGGGGTGCTTGCACAGGGCAGCAGCTGTGGGTGGCTCAGTGACAGCCTCAGCCCCAGGGGATGCTGGCAGGGCTGCACTGGTGCCAGCGTGCTGCTGCACTGGAAGCTGTGGTCAGTGCAAGCTGCCTTGAAACTCTTGGTTTGGACGCGGAGGGGAACACGAACAAACTGGGATACATACACAGGGCAAAATATTCATGCATGGAATGCAAGTAGCTGTTCCATGAGTGCCTGGGCAGAGGGCTAAGAGGACCATTCTAGCCTATATCCTATAGCCAAATGATAAATCTTTCTTCTGCAGAGAAAGTAAGGTCTCCATAAAGGAACAGAAAATCGTGGAATACGTTAATCTGCCCTAAGAGCCAGAACAGTAATCAGAAATTCTGCCTCTTAGTTCCTGACCCTCTTTCCTCACTCCACTTTTCTTCTTCCTTTCGCAGCCAGTCTGGATCCAACCCAGATCTTGCCACACTTACTATGCCTTAACTCCACAAAGCACATTGTGATCACAGAGGACCAGGCACACACTGCTCGCTCCTTCCCCACCCTCCATAAACATTCACTGAGAACCAAGTGCCAGCAGGGTTTTCCCCCGTAACAGTCACCGATGGCATCAGCCAAAGCGCTGGGGAGGCACAGCCAGCCCGGTATAGCCACTCCTTGTCTCAAGGATATAAATCCTCGACAGGCTCCAGGGAGTGAATTTACTACTGTCAGCCCCAAAGCTCCTCTCCTCACAACATGAACCAGCAGGAAAGCAAGCAGGTTCATACTGGAACTGTTTTGTTTTGGCAAAGTTGGAGGGTGGTTTTTTGTCTCTCTCTTGCCTTTTTTTTTTTTTTTTTCTTTTTTTTTACAGAAGTGGTTCGTGTTTCGTTTTGGCACTTTCCATTAAAGCAGTTGCATCAGAAAATTCCTGACCAGCTCTAATCTTCATCAGCGCAGCTGCGCTGCGGTCACAGCACCGCCCGCCCTGCTGGCCCCAGCCTGGGGAAGTCCTGGGGCCAGCAGGGAGGGGACAGGCTGGCACTCTCCTCCCCCACTCCCCCCCTGCCACCAGCCCAGGCCCCCTGCTCCGTCCCAGGTACAGCTGGCTGGTTTTGCTACATGAATGGTGTGGACAATGCTGGGTGCTTATTCCCACACCTGACACCAAGGTCCTTGTCCACCCACGCAGTTGTGACTCCCACAACTGACTCTAACCTCACCTGGGGAAAAAACAGATCTGAACTTTGTTTTAACACTAGAAAGTGAGTTTCTCATGTAGCTGGAGAGGATGCTGCCAACAGGAAGAAAGGGCAAGAGAAGAAGATTTTAAAGATCATAAAACAGGTGGTGGCAGCCTTTCAGTAGGGAGCAGAATGATGTGCTGGCACAAGCTTCCCAGCAGTGCTGGATTCCTATGCAGGCACTGACCGGCCCCTGGTTTGCAATACTTGAGCAGGAAGTTTGATCAAAACAGAGCTTCCTATTTTACAGCTCACAAAATACAAACAGGGTCTGTCAGCAGGTCTTTGCTGTTAACTGGATGGCTCAGCACCTGTTGGAGGCTGGCAGGAAGGGCTGGAGAACTGCTCTCTGGTAGAAAAGGCAGCTCTTCAGAAATGACTGTAGGCTTATAGAAAAAGCCAAAAGCCTAATAATTGTACCAATAATAACTGTAACTAGTAATTTTCACCAATATTGATGCATTTTTTAAACTTGATCTGAGTTAGGTGTAAGACTGTTTTACCATCTTCTTGCCACCTCTGCCTCAAGGAAGCAAACCACTACCCAGCTTATCTTGCCAAATTGCAAATACAGACTGGAACTACATTTGCTTCCAACCACACCAGCTGTAACTCCCCAGAAGATGGGATACATGGAGGTAGCCATAAAGGTTAAAACTCTCATATCAGAGATCAAAGGTCAACTAAGACACTTGCCCAAAATTATGCCATGGTATTGTTATTACTTCTTTGCTGTGTGAAAGCAGACACTTAAAAATTTTCGCTTTTTGCTCAGTTATATGTTTGTGAATCTTATTAGACTAATTTGAAAGATTCAAAATGATGAATAAACTGCTACTCTGTTTGCTTTATCTGCTATTGCAGCCTATGCCCAACAGATGTTACGTATGAAATTCAAATTACATCTTCAAATGGAGCATGACTTGGTAATGAATAATTCAAGACATATACTGAAAATTAGAATGCTGTTTTTAAACAATGTGTTTCTTAGCAGAGGCAATGTCAGTGGAAAAATACTCACCTATTTATCTGGCCATTTTCCACCTCTGTGAAATCATTTGAATCATTGCTGATGTTATCATCTTCAGGGACCGTCATATTCTGCAATTCGGTCAGTTCTAATCCAGCTTTGAAAGGCATGCTGGGTGAGGAACTGTGCCTATCCAAGTGGTTCTTCAAATACTAGTGTTTGGTTGGTATCTTGTGAGTAAACTGCAGCCACAGTGTCAGCAACCTAAATAAAACAAAAGAAAAAAATCCAAGATGCATACCACTAACAGCAGGCAGTATCACCAGAAGAAATCAGTGAAACCTGCACAGGAGAGATCATCCACACCAACCAATTTGTTAGGCGGATCTCAGGTTATGACCTAAATACATTGCAGAACAGTAGTAACCTTGTATGTCTTAATGAGATCAACCTCACTAACCTTATAAATTTACCCTGTCTTGCAATCAATTGCTGAAGACAGTATTTTTTTTTTAACTTGTGATCAAACCAAGCCTGTTTATTTCAGGAAAAAACAGGACCTAAAAAACCTCCTACAAATTAAGGAATAAAAATCATTTGCTTGTCCAAGTCCCAATTCAATAACTGCTGTTTGTCTTCTGTATGTTCTCCATTCTTATTTAAAAATATAAAATACATGTCCATGCTAATGCTAAGTGGGATAGAAAGAGGGATAGAGTTATCCCAATACTCTGTTCTACTAATACATGTATTCTATTCCAACCTGTTAAGGACTTTTGGGAAAGCAGAGATGCAGTGGATGCTCTGTTTAAGTTTGTGGATGGTTGAACTTGTGAACTAGGAGAGAAACAGAAAAAGCCTAAATCCCTAAGCTCATATATCACAGAAAGAAAGAGCAATGTATACCTTGTGCCAAGCAGTTATTATCTAGAGATCAGGTGATCTGTCCTCTGATACATGTGTTCCATAAAAGCACAGAGAATAACACCAAAGGCAGATCAGAGAAGTCTGCTACAGTGACAAACTTCCTCATCAGCAATGCAAATCAACTGAAAGACCGATATTTTCCGGAGTCCAACCACTCTCGGCTGAGCTACAACTCCAGTGTGGTAGTGAGGCAAGAGTATGTTACTCACAAACAAGCTCCTGCACCACAACTCTCTCAATTCCCATTTTGTGAATGAATTTCCTGCAGTATTGCCAAACAACTATTCAGCCTGGGGTACGTGGTGAAGACTCAGATACCAGATTAATTTGGGGATATTTTTAAATTCTCAGGGCTACCTCAAAGCCATCAAACTGCTGGCATGCAACAAAAGAGGCATGAGTATCCCCAGCTCTTGCAGAGTGAGACAGGAGGATGTAGTTCACTGGTTCAGTTATGACATCTGCCTGTTTCAAATCAAGGTTACAGAGGCCAGTACTTCTGTTTTATACCACATCCCCATCACACAGAAGACAGCTTTGCAAATGAGCAGTTTTTTCCCTGTAAATACTTTCTCAGAAATGCCACTTTAAAGTTTACATGTGCTCTTAATTCCTCAAGAGCCCACCCTGTCCAAACTTCAGGTGCCAAGTTTAAAGGCTAGCCTCGAGGCTAACAGCAGGGCAGGATCCCTTCTCTTCGACTGAAGGAGCAGCCAAGCATGTGATTATGGTGGCCAACAGGGCCTGGTGGGAGGGTACAGTTTGGGGCGTGTGAGCTGGATACTTTTCAACTCCTCTGCAGAAGAGATTTCCACTACAGATACCAGGAGAAAACTGCTCAGGTATTAAAATGTTGGCACAATAAAATATAAAAAAAAAAAAAAANAAAAAAAAAAAAAAAAAAAAAAAAAAAAAAAAAAGGAATTGATTTAGGCTGCTGATAAATAAATGCAGACTGGCAAGCAGAGGGTGGTTTTAGCATTCTGGAACAGTCTTCCCGGAGGCTGCAGGGATAAAACAGTCTACCTATTTTGGAAGAGAAGCACAATCTTTTTATAAAAGGATAAAGCCACAGGAGACAGCGACTGCTGAGGAGGCAAGGATCAAGCCCACTGAATCCTGAAGTTTCTTGTGACTGCGAATTCCTAAAATAAACAATTTCTTAAAAGACCTGGCAACCTCTGTACCAGAATCTGTGTCCCTTGGCATTTTAAAACCTGTGTAAAGGTTCATCTGAGATTCAAGCAGAGAAGCTTTCCCTTTGGGCATTGTTTTGCATCATGATGCCCAGGAGGATTTTCAGAACCACCTTGGCATTGCCTGTGCTTAATAAATTCCCCATTAAGCGTTGCAAAAGCAGGTGCCGAAATTAGCAGCGGTGTGAGGCAAGCAGCGCACTGGAGAGCCGGCTGCACAGCTCACTGACGTGTGGCTCCAGCTTCGCCCTCTGCCCCTCTGTCACTGAAACACTGCAGGACCAGACTGGCAGGAACACAGCTCCCTGCTTTATTCCCTAGGAATCTTTGCAGCACAAAAGCGACAAGCTACGTCTGTTTCAACCAAAACTCTGCTTCTACAGAAAATCAATAGAACGAAGACTTTTCACAAATATATGTAGTGATAGGACAAGGGGGAATGGCTTTAAACTGAAAGAGGACAGGTTTAGGTTAGATATTAGGAGGAAATGCTTTGCTGTGAGGCTGGTGAGGCACTGGAACAGGTTGCCCACAGAAGTTCTGGATGCCCCATCTCTGGAACTGTTCAAGGCCAGGTTGGATAGGGCTTTGCACAACCTGGTGTAGTGGAAGGTGTCCTTGCCCATGGCAGAGGGGTTGGAACAAGATAATCTTGAAGGTCTTTTCCAACCCAAACCCTTCTATGATTCTGTAAGACAGAGCAAAATCTTAGAGCAAGCTAAGAAGCACCAGCAATCATTTCAGCAGATTCCATGTTTCAGTCAGATGAGATGCTCCTGAAGCACCATGACAGTGGCCACATCTCTGAATATGCCACAGGTTCTTGCTAGGGTAAGTGATTTACTAAAAAAACACCAAAACAAAACCCTGAAACAAACAAAACAAAATCTTGAATGAAATAATGCATAGCACTTCCAAGTATGAGAAAACCTGATCTCAGTGTCAAAACATGAGGCGGATGAGGAGAAAGTGTTTGGGCTGGGAACTGAAGTTTTCATTGTCATGGCATGAACTCATCACAGATCTTTGGAAAAGTACAACCAACATGTCCTCTGCACCTTCACCTATAAAATTAAGATAATAATAGTGACACTAACACTCAGTTTGTGAAGTGCTTGAAGATTCAAGTGATACAAGTGTGATACCTGGAATAAAACACTATGCAAATCACAAAATTTCTGCAATGGTAACTTTATCTTAGAGATGTACACAGAAAACCCTTTGTCACTGCTAATTACTCTGTCACAGTAGTGACAGTTAATGGAGTGGTCACATGAATTTCATCCCCAAATCACCTACTCTAAACTTCAAGTTCACCCATGTAACAAATCACAGAGCCTAAATAAAATCTAAAATCCCAAAGGTTAGGGTTCACGTCAACCAGCTTCATTCCCTACAAGTCAAGTGTCCACTCCAGGCCTGTCACTTGGCCTCTACAGTGGAGCCTGGTGCTGCTGGAGGACATCCTCCCCTACCCATGGGAGGGGTCTGCAGTCACACTGAGCTGTACCCTGCAACTGCATAGCTTTGCTCCCCAAAGGAGATTCAACGCTGGGATAGCTGAGCTAAGCAAGTTGCCACCTCAGGTGTACGTGCCACTAGTACTGTGAGAAAAAAAACCAAAATTGCTTCAACTAATAAAAATTCACCATATGTTGATACTGAGCTATATTGGAAGCAGTAGGGTACTATTTGTACTTTTATGGCCTTTTCATTCAAGAAATGTCTTAAAAGAAATGCAAATAAAAATGCTATGTTGGCAAGAGTTCCTAGACTGAGCTTTACTCCTAATTCACATTGAAAGACAGTAAATAATGATGTGAATATTGACTGCAGAAATCCCAGTCACCTCAGTCACTGTGCCTACTAGTCTGTCCAGCCTTAAACCTCTGAAAAAGAAAACTTCCAGAGACCTGCCATCAAACCTCTCTTTCCAGATGCACATCTAGTAAAGGAGAAATCAGAATTTTGCTCCTACTTCAAATTTTTCTACTCAGATGGGCAAGCACTCCTTCTTGAAGAAGGCATCGCTCCAAGAGAAAACCAGCAAAGAGCTAATGACTCTTCAAAATGAACCTCAAGGGTCTGTGTTTGGTAGCTGACCCAGCTCCTCTGTTTAGTAGAAAAAGCACTGCTCTGGCCTAGCAGGTTAGCTTTCTCTTTAAACATCCCATGATGTGTCTTGTAAAACCCACTACAGATAATTTATTTGTTGTGTGCTCTTTGCAGAATATGGGAAAGATTACAACTAGTCACAACTTCAGGAGGACTATGAGGTGACACAAGAAGATAAAATGAGTTTGTTATTTTCAAGGACACCGAGACCTTCACAAGCCATTAAAACACATTCCAAGAACTGTGGTCATTTTCTCTGTTGACTTGTGAAACATTAAAAAAAAAAAGAAAAAAGGAAAAGAAAAAATATATATCCATCTATATCTATAGATATAGATATATATATATATATCCCTGCAACTCCAGTTTTCTGGACGGTTAAAATTCCACAAGAGCTGTAATGGGATCAAGAACTTTATGTTTGAAAAAAAAAAAGATAATACAGACAATCTATTTCTTCTGGTTCATGCATGAATCCTTTCTAGGCCATACGTGGAAGAGGTGCAATCTCAGAAAACACTTCCCCAGAAGTTGTGTTTCTAAAAAGAACATCATCACTCCTGGTAGTAATCATGACAGTTTAATTCACATGCCATTTTTTTTCCCATATCCTGTAAATGACACAGTTCCAAAACTGTCATCTTAAGGCACATGGCTGCCCAAAAGCTGACCCAGTATGTGAGAGACATTTGGGTAAGTGGTCAAGCCGAACAACATCTAGTCCAGCTCTGGGTATGGTTTTTGCAGTGCTCCCTTTCACACTCACTGGGCGCTTCATTCACTGCACGCTTCCCGCAGTCAAACCGTCTTGGGGTTGGTAAATCTCCAAGACACACTAAGCACTTTCAACCATGGAATTCAAGATAATTTGCTCAAAGACAAAATGTGACTCAACTTTCTTCTCAAAGGGAGTTTTGCCAAGAACTCCTCTTGGCTGGTTACAAGTCATCAGAACCCTGCACTTGAGTTTCGGACAAGCTGTTTTTATTCCTGCAAAGCCTGAGATGTGATACGTCTTTCTTTGCTCATACTTTTGAAAGTTCTTTCAAAGAAGAGCAATATGACCAGTAAGACACCATGGATATAAATAATGAAACACGGAGCCTGAAACTCTGTGTACGGTCTATTCACTTAAATGACAAAAAGCAAGAATAGGCTTTATACGTAACAGTATCACATTGGGAGGCAGGGAAGCAACTATCTCCTTTTCGTTCCGCATTAGTGACACCTGACATGAGGAACATAAAGCTCCAGATTTACTCCTCATCTACAGGAAGGACAAAATGGAGAGATTAGAGAAGAGCCACTGAGATAACAAAGAGCTTCGAAATTAAAGACTGACTCACATCCACTGAGCAAACATCTGCAGTGCTTGAAATGTCATTGCCTCCAGCTCCTCAGCTCTGCCCCTCTGCAGCAGGCTTCCACAGGAGCAGTGGAAGGAAACGGGTTCACCCCGGCCCCAGTGGTGTCCCAGTTGGTCCCAGGGCACCACAGAAAACCAGCAAGATACTGGCCTGTCCTGCCCATCGGCAGCGGCGCCAGGATGAGGGCAGCGTGGTGGCCAGAAGGCCCTCCAGCTGCTGCAGCCATTCGCTTAGTGTCTGCAAGCCACCACCTCACATCCCCAGGCTCCTCTCTCTCACAGCCCCCACGGCATGCAGGATGGAAACAGTTAAAAGATAAGATGGGGGGTGGGAAAACAAGTGATACAAGCCTTGGGAAGGAAGCTCAGAAAAGGGTGCTATAAAACAGAAGTGGTGCGAACAAATGTGGATTGTCAACCTTTCTCTTGGTAGTGCATGACCTTGTGCTGCAACAGGAAAATGTTGCTGCTCTGCCCCATCACTCTCCACATTGCCCTTCCATGCTGCCATAAAGAAAGAGAAGACAGTCCCAAATTAAGTCTCGACAGGCTACTCAGCTGATCAAAGGCAGGCAAACAAGAAACCATAAAATCCCAGTCTGATTCACCCAGTGATTCATTACTTTAGGCAAAACACTTAAAGATGAGCCATAAAGGAAAATGGGTTTAAGTACATTTTTGTTTTGAGCCCTTCCCAGTCAATTTAGGAAAGGCATTTGGCAGAGGAATATAGTCACATTTTTTCCTAATTATATTTCTTTGTGAAATCCTCTCAACAGTCTTGGTTTTCACAAGAGATCCCATAACGCACCGCCACAAAGAAATGCACTCTTGTCTTCCACAGAAAGTAGAAATGCTGTACGAGCAGGGCTTTTTGGGTCACTGCAACAAAACACACTATCCAGATGTATTTCTAAGGGTTAAACAGCAGCTCTGAAATTCCCATTTAAATAAACTTTTGTACTACAGAAGGAAGAATCCTTTGTGTAAGTTCATGTGTAACTCACTTTTCTTCTGCCCCGGTTTACAAGTAATTTCTCTGCCTCAGTTTTCTTGACTGTAAGAGACTCAGAACAATATTTACCTGATAAGCTTGGGCAAATATTGTAAGAGTTAACTGCAAAACATGAAAAAGCTGCCATTTTTCCCAAGAGCAGCTGCTCAAACTTCTTGGCTTGGATTAAGGTCACAGCAGTAAGTATTCATCAGAAAGAAAACTGAATTCAGGCTTAAAATATTTAAATATTTCCACAACATCCACTTGCCTTCACAATATAAACGTTTAAGTGATGGTTATTATTAGGCTACTTGCTACGCAGATTCCAACAGAAATGAGCAAGATGCTAAAAAGGGAGAGAAGAGCTCAGGAGGAAGTAGAGTCCCATTTCTGCTCAGTCACCACTCTTATGGTGCTAAGAACAAGCTCCCAGAACAGAAAATACAGACAAAATATAGGACAGAGACCCAGGATGAGCAGCCTGCAAGCAGGAAGGCCGAGAGAGCACTGCCTCCCCTTCCATCCTTTAAAACCCTTGTAAAAAGCAGGATTTGGGCACGAAGGACAATTGATCCTCCACGTTTTACAGCAGTCTGCAGAAAGCCTCAAACTCAGGGGATAATCCTCTTCACCCGGGTATGTGCAGCTTGGTGCTCACTGCCAGCAACTGTCTCCCATCCTCACCCGGCATGGAGAGCCCGGTTGGTCCAACTACAGCATAAATAGTCTCAAGTGACAAGACAGAGGATGCTGCAGTGTGCTTCAGTGAAGTGCTCTCTCTATGGTGCCTCTTAAAAAGAAAAAAACCCGACCTTCCAAAAAGGCAAAGTCAAATAGGAGTCATTTAGTATGACAGTGAAGTAGATCCCATTTTAGTCAGTGAATTTCCATGGAGCCTCAGCAGAAGGCCTGTGCTTACCAGCAATATGGCAGTTCAGAGATTTCATGCAGGTTTTGCAAAGCGGATTTCAGCGCAATTTCGGCAGGGGCTCCTAGCCTGGAAAGGGCAGTTATTGATACCTATAACTTTCAGCAACAGATGGAATTTCCTTTTAGAGGCTTTTTGAATAAAGTTGGTGTTTTGGTAGCAAATGAAGTAGAATTTAGATGGAGGCTGCTGTTTCTTTCTCCTCCTGTAGCTGTTTTTATTTCTGATCTATGAAGGTTAAGACTCAGAATGTAGGGAATTTTTGCTTTGTTTTGTTTTTTATTCCTGCAATATATTTTATCAACAAACACGTATCTTTTTCTTACACTTTACTTTTAGAACAATGTCTGTTCTATGTTACTTTGCCTTTCAAGCACATGTAAAAGCCAAACAAACCTGAAGGTGAATGAAGCATCGCAAAGAACACGTTCCTATTTATAATTTGGACTAGAGGTGGGTAGAAATGCCCCACAGCAGTCTGGGACGCTGAATAGCCTACGGCCATGAGGTGAGTTCAGATGGTGGCACAAAGAAACTATAGCTTCTCCTTCCACAAAACCAGCTGCCAGACCCAGGGTTTATTTCGGTCCTTCCAACGCCACATAAAGCACGGCTTTACACACCCCATCGTCTCCTCTCTCACAAGGCAACAGACACATCCTAGCTACAGGTTGCATCACGAACTCTGCAAAACAATGGAACAAGCCCCCTGCCACAAGGGCGAGCTGGACGTATATGTGACCCAATGCCCTCCCGGGCATTCACTCCGGCCTCTTTTTGTTCTCGCCTCTGCTCATTAAAAGCGACCACCTCAGCTTAGTAACCTCAGTTACTATTTATTTACGGGCACCACGCACACGCGTGCGCGCCGTGGGCCCAGCCTGCATTTCCCGAATACCGTAAAGCTTGCATTGACCCCACGGCAGTGCTGGGTTTAAGGCAAAGGCAGGAACGTTCCCCGGGCACGGCTACACCGCGGCCGCGCACGCTGCGGGGGCTGCGGCACCCGCGACACAGCCGTCAGCGGGGCAAACTCATTTATTATTACTAATTTTTTTTTCGCTGCCAGTGGAAGCCCGTACCCGCCGACTGCCAGGTTTTTGTTTTATTCCTGCGGGTTTTGTTTGTTTGCTCGTTTGTCTTCGGTTTTTTCCACGGGCACCCCAGCAGTCGGCCGAGGCAGCATCGTCCGCCGCCTCCGGCGCGGCAGCGCGCCCCAGCCCCGCGGAGATGCCGCATGGCCGCCCTGCCGGGCTCCCCCAGCCCCGCCCGGCTCGCTGCCTGCTTTTTCGGGGCTTGCACCGGGCAGCACCGGCGGCGGGCAGACACGTTTTGCTGGGGATGGGGGGAGGGTTGCGCAGACGGTGGGGACAAAGCGCGGGCGGCGGCGGACTCCGGGCTCCGGCCCGCGCTGCGCGGCCGCGGCGCGGAGACAAAGGGTGCGCGGGGAGCCGCGGGCCCATCCCTCCGACTGCATTAGCTGCTGCTGCCTACCTTCCCCAGGAGCCGCGGGGATCCTCTGAGAAGCGATCCACCTTTTCCGCCAGGAGCCGGCTGGAGCACCCCGACAAATAATTATAGGGATAAAAATAAAATAAAATTTAATTTAAAAAAATAAAAAGAAGAAAAAGGGGCGGAAAGGGGTGAAGGGAAATTAAACTGGCGA
>WEKY01015187.1:149180-185549 GCA_013390045.1 Picathartes gymnocephalus
GCGCCAGGCGCGCCGCCGCGCGGGGCCGGCGCCGGGGCCGCGCCGCCAGGTGCTGTGAGACGCCGGCCGGCCGCTCACACGTGTCCGGGCAGGGGACGCACGGGCCCCCCGACACGCCCAGCTCCTCGGACGCTCAGCACCTTTCTTTTTTCTTTCTTTTTTTTTTAAAACTAAATTTTTTACTCTTTTTACGGCAGACAATCATTTTTCTCTCTCCTTTCGCGCCACGGTTGGCCACAGGAGAACCTCTCCTGGCAGGCAGGCTGGATTTTTGTGGCTTGAAATGGCTACGGAAGATCTGGCATTATTGTGTTAGCCGATTTCCTGTCTTTTCATGCAAAATCTATATGCTGAAAATGCTGCCATTTGTGCAAGAGGTCAGAGCATTTCCTGCTGGGGCAAGACACCTTCCTCAAAATGAGCGGGGAATTCGATGCACAGATGATTTGCTGTAGCTTGTTATTTCTATACTAATCTCTAGAAAGCATTGTATGAGATTTTTGGCTTGGAAAAAAACTTTTAAAGAACTAACCTGTAGCAAGATGGTATTGCGGCTGTCCTTGGCTCCCCTCCTCCACTACAGAACACATGACTTGCATGGGATATCACAAGGCAAAGACTGAAAGGATGATGGAGCATGTGGGTTTGGGAGCAGTTTGCCTGGCCACCCATGGAGGGTAATGGCTTCTGGGAAGCTTTCATGGCAACTCTCTCAGAAGCTTCTTGAGATGCTTGCTCTGGAATTTCCACTACTGGGTCTCCTAAATGTCAGACCAAAAAGGCAGATGACACACATGAAGAACTGTGGTTTTCAAATTACTCAGTTTGCACATACAAATTGGATTCCTGTTTTGGTGCTTTCACCACTTTTTTTTTTTTTTTTCAGTAGAGCATTTCACAGAATCATAGAACAGTTTGGGTTGGAAGGACCTTTAAAGGTCATCTAGTCCAACCCCCAGCAATGAACAGGGTCATCCTCAACTGTCAATTTCCTAAGAGCCCCATCCAGCCTGACTTTGATTGTTTTCAGGGATGGAGCATCCACCACCCCTCTGGGCAACCTCTTCCAGTATTTCACCACCTTCTTTTTCCTTATATCTAAACTAAACTGACCCTCCTTCAATATAGAACCATATCCCCTTGTCCTATTGCAACAGGCCCTGCTAAAAAGTTTGTTACTTTCTTATAGGCCCGCTTTAAGTACTGAAAGGCCACAATAAGGTCTCCTTGGAGCCCTCTTTTCTCCAGGTTGAACAACACCAACTCTTTCAGCCTTTTCTCATAGGAGAGGTGTTCCATACCTGTGATCATCATCATGGCCCTACTGCTCCAACAGCCCCATGTTTCTCCTGTGCTGAGGACCCCAGAGTTCTCTGAATGTGAAGCACTGCACAAACAGTAATTTCATTAACACCTATTGCACCGTGCTAGGACAAGAGCCATAACATCCCAATATTGAGAGTGAAGCCTGAGGAAGGGCTAACTCAACAAGGGCATTAAAGCAAGGGCTGATCTTTCAACCTTACTCATGTGATTAAACCTCTTGGAGATCACATCAGAATCATATGCAGTTCCAGAGAAATTTCAGATTAACAAAAGGTGTAGGGCTGGATTCCAAGTCAGAGGCTTCACTCCCCACCCAGCCCTTAGTGCAAGGTACCATGCCTGAAAGCAGAGAAGATATTTGCAATTCACTCTGATTCAATTAAACATATATGGTAAACTGAAAATCAATCTCTCCCCCAGATTATCAAATAAAAATGTGTATTATATCATGGATGGGGTCAGGTGGTGTTGCCATAGGGAATAAGAGTAAACCACTTTGTTTCTTTAAAGCAAAACATGTATCAGGCTATCAGGTGAATGATCATTGATTTGATGCGTTCTGCTACCACCTTTCCTTTTATAGTTGTAAAGGCAGGCTATTTGAGTCTTACTTTGTCATGTGCATTCTTAGACTCAAGGTAATTATTTTTCATAGAATTTTGAAAAAAATCTTTTTCATATAGCTTAACACAGCTCCACAAAAATGATAACACTTCTCAGAAATGGAAACTATTTTACTTTGCATCTTTAGTATTTCAAATTTCTCACTTTGCATCTTTAGTATTTCAAATTTCTCCACTTTCCCTCTCAATATATCTCTGATTTTTTATCATTGTTGGTTCTGTTTGCCTTGATATGCTTGAAACCTTGATGCTTGTGGCAAGCATCTTCTAGTTCTAGTTTTATGATTTCATGTAACCTTTTTTCCAACAGATTTTCATGACAGTCACTCCTTATTGACCCTATTCACTCCTCCTGTGTCTTTCTCTTTACTCTTTTCACTCATTATCTCATTCCTATTTCCGGTTTAGAGATATACCACAAAGATTGAGGAATTTACTGTAATATTTTTCTTTCAGTTGCCCATCTTAAACTGGTATGAGATGGGCATCCATTTCAAATCTCTTCTTGGATGCCTTTCAATGCACTTTTGTCTAATCAAAATGGATCCGCTTTTCTTTCCTTTGAAATAACCCTCAGCCTTTCTCTGTTTGTGGTATCACCATTCTCATCCTGCTTTTGTTCAGACTTGCAAGTTCCAAATATCCTTTAGATTATATTTTGCCTGCCTAAAATGAATCAACAGCCATGTTCTTTTTCAGAACTACCCTCTGAAGTGCAATGTTCTTCCAGAGTCTGGAAAATTCCCTTCTGTACCGTCCTTCAAAAATTTATGCTTATTGACTAACTTATACTTACTAATGGAAACTGCTGGTATGCAACAAAAAAATATATCTACATAATAAAATTGAACTTAAATAAAAAAACACCAAATACTTCTTTGGTCAACTAAATTATTGCACATGTGAATATTTAGCAATTTTCTCCATGCAGCTTCACAATGCTGTTTGGTTTGGCATGTATTTCATTGAAAGTGGGGCTTGTTTGGCTTCTTTGTTGTCTTTTGCTTCCAAATTGCAGCAAAGCCTATCAGACATTCCAGACACAATTCTTGCACCTGAAACAAAGCTGATGACAGAGCGTCATTAGTTTCATGTGATTATCCGTTCAACTATTTTACCCTTGGGCAAATATATGGCTACAGCCCAGGGGAATGGAGTTGCTGGAGTTGGAGGTGGCTGTGCCTGGGGCCGAGGAATTCACGGCTGATGCGATGAGCCTGACAGGTGGAGCTGGAGGTGCTTACAGAGTTCTCTTCACCTCTATTTTAGTACATCCGTCATTGGCATGCTTGAACTTATGTGTTAGTGCTTGTGTGAAAGAGAGGAGAATAAAAGAGAACAGATCAGAAGTGTAAAGTCAGCTGAAGGAGAAAAATCCTGAATTTTTCAGAGAAGGTGCTTGCTGCCAGAAAGTGACCTTGAACATTTTTTGAAGCCTCTGACTGCTCTTCAAGAATAGTGAGGAAGCAAAGGGTGTAGGCAATGGCTATTTTTGCACCTGAGTACTACCTCTAAATCAAGTTGAACTAAAGTACACATGGAATTTTGGGAAGTTTTTTTTTTGTTCCCTGTTCTTGTTTTTTGGAAAGAGGAATTTGTGTCCATTTCCTGCAGAGAGCCAACAAGCTTACGTTTGATAACACAAAGCCATGGGCCTGCTCACAGGAGGGGGCAGTACTGGTCCTCTTCAAGGAAGTAATTAGATAGGGAGATCCCTTTCCCACCAGGGCTTCACAGAGACTGTGAATTCATAAAGTCTTGGAGAGGTACTGCAAGGACAAACAAAATACTGGTACCTACTTGGCCTGGGTGTGGTTCAAGCCCAAACACACCATCGGGCTTGCTGAGATGGGTGAAGTCTTTCATGGTGGAACAGCAAGCTACTGACTGCACAGCACAAATTTATTCTTGGAAATAAAGTAAATGTTTCAACAAATATCTATGGATTCTCTAGTCTGCCGTGCCAGGATTTGCTAGCAAACAAAAAAGAAAGGTTTCAGGGATATCTATGACCATGTTAAAAGCCTTCTGGTGCTAGCAGGGTCCTGAGGCCGAGTCTGTGGCATTAGCAGAGGAGGATATTTTGCCTAGCAGCTGAGAAGGGAGAACATAATTGACTGCGATGCATAATGTACTATCTGTACATGACTGGTCTTGCGTGATCCTCTGAAAAGAACTGCCCACACTTGTCACAGATTTCGTGAACACTGATAGCATCAACTGTGTTTGAACATGTGTTCAGCCGCCTCCAACTCTGCATGTTGAGACAATCAGTTTTCCAGGGCTGTGAAACCTTGCATGCATGTCTGTAATGCTGTGACCATGAGATGTTATCACTCGTTAGTTTCCTGGCCAAAGTGTGGCATGCGGCCGATGATGAGTAATCCTGGTTTAATAGGAGTTGTCCTCTGCTCTTCCTCTTTAGATTCAGGAATTCAAGCAACGAACCAGGTAGTTGTGCTTTTTCTCCTTAACTCCTGATCATCTGCTCTAACTCTTTTCTTTGGTCAGAACAAGTGTTTTACTGGGATACAAAGTTTTCAATCTTCTTGCATGAGGCTAAGGAAACAGCAGTGGCTAAAATAAAAGAGATTTACAAATATGATAGATGCCTACAGTGAAAGTAAAAGGTTCATTTAAACACACTTTAAAAGTAGGTGTGACAAAATGCTCTTTTATTTACTTGCCTTTATGGTGTTGCTTCTTGACGTCAATTTATAGCACTATAGACCAGTTTATATCGTCTGAGTAGACCATAAAACTTTGATCTTTTTGAAATGAGTAAATTCAGACTTTGTGGTGACCAGGATGCTGAGTTGTGTTACAACATAAAGATGAGATTCTCTCTTCTTTTCCCCAAAAAAGAATGGGTTTTGCTATTCCACTTGTATAGGGTAACTTCAAGGGCTTGCTTAGCATTTTGAGGGATAATACCTGTGATGTCAATCAGAAATTGTCCTGGCAAATTGTAACTCCTAGTCCCAGCATATACAGCATAACTATTGAGAATAGAATGTGTCTAGAAATGTGAGATAACTGATAACTGTTATGAATTAAATTATACTAAAAATGCTTCGTTATGTATTGTATTAAATTATACTAAATATAATTTATTTAATCTAGGACTGGCCTGCTAGTGCAGAGCTCAGTAATTGAATTCTCCTCTGTTAAAGAAGATAGATGAAAAGATACATATATAGATAGATATATAGATATATGAAAGAAAAAAAAAAAGAAAACAGTTCAGAATTTAGGTGCCAAATATTATATATCTAAACCCATAACATTAATTAAAAGCTTTTGAAGTTGATGAGCCTATCTCACTGCTGCTTAAATCTATGGGAGTTGAGGAAAATAAGTATCTTCAGAAATCAGAGTGCTCATTTACCTGACTATGTGTGAAATTAGATGCTGACTTGTAAGTATCCAGGTGGTACATACTGATCTTATTGTAATCCTGCAATAATGTGATCTACTGACCTCATGGTATCATGAAACATCATGAAATGGGAGAATTTGGAAAAAAAGGAATGAATTTTTTTTGGACAGTTCCCATCTGATAGGATAACATAAGATTTTCAGGATGGTGAAAAATGATGAATTCTTTGAATCACCACAGTAAGCAAAAAACAAATAAAGCTTAGATATACACACAAGAAATTCAGACTCAGGGAGTAGAGGACTAGATTAAAATGAAGTCCGTTAAGAACATCTTGATGGCCAATATTTTTTAAAAGAATAAACCAAAATAAAGCTATTGACATGCCTGAGGGTATTTCAGGAAGTGTGGCTGAAATCTGACAGAGATAGTCAGTTTATTTAAAATCTGATGTTGTTAACACATCTGTAGGAGCAGGCAAATGCCTCATGTGGTACCCAGGACCCATCCCATACTTCTGGTATTTACACTGGGCTTTTGCAATTCTGTGAAATACAAACAAATTCAATATTCATGAAACATACGTTAAATCAGTGAAAGCAGAATTTATCCCATCATTTACATGGCTTTGGGTATTGCATATTCCATGCGAGTCCTAGTCTGTGACAGTGCTATAGGTCAAGGCTGTGCTCTGTGCATACACATTCAGTGGTTATTAATGTGCGTGTCTTTAATTATGTGTTTATGGAGGAGTCAAGTTCCATAGAAAAAGCATTAAACTAATAAAATTAAACACACTGGAATTTCATGTTATAAATATAGCAAAACTTTCTGATCTGCTCAAGACAGGGAAGTTTCAAGCCCTGCTGGTGTGGCTGCTTTCCTGAGCCTCCCGTGGGTCAACACCAGTTGTGCCTCACAGACAGGGTATTGAACTCAAGCTGCAGATGGGGAGAAAAGGCAAATAGCAGACAAAAACGTCAAAGTATGCAGCTCTGTTAGCAGTCATGCTTAAACACATTCTGAGGTGCCTGTGTGGTAACCTATTTCTCTCTGGTTTTGGGCTTCGTGTAGCAGCTGTCATTACAGTAATGAAGTGATTAGATCTGCTCTGTTGCCTAATTACAGGACTAGAAATGGCATGTGTTCCTGCAATCTAGTTAAGTACTCTATATCTGAATCCTCTGATTTCAAGGACAGTGTTTGGGAAATTATCTTTAGAGTACATAAATTTTTTTAAAGTGCACTTGATTGAAGTGAGGAGTCTATCATATTGTAGAATTATTGATTACATTAAGTACTTTGAACTTACACAGTGTTTTTCATCTCAGCATCTTCTAGTATTTTGCTACCAGGGGCAAGTATTATTAGTCCCATTGGAAATTGAAAACTTGGGAAAAAAAAGGAGAGTACATTATTTATTTGGGATTCCTATCAAATGTTACAGCAAGACTAGGTAGTTCAAGATTAGATACCCTTTCCTTTAATGTCTTCCAGAGGATGTTACAAGCAAAAGACCTTTTGTTGCATTTCTTTTGGATGAAAGAATCTTCCATGCAGGTCCTGGCGTTATAAGTTTTGGGTGCAAAATGAGACTGCTCATAGTCTCCAGCTAGATACAGCACCTGCAACTTTTATTTCCCAGAATAGTTCCTCACTCTTTGTACAATTCTATATAGTCATATTAATTGTAGAAGCACAGTGTTACAAGAGAGAAGGCTTCATATGTCTGCCTTAATTACTGGTATTTACCTCTATAGAGATTGGACTGCCTTCATACCAGCTCCTGACGTCTCTGGAGGTGGAAAACTAAACCTGCTCCTTACCAGCATCTGTTTTATTGTCTTCCAGCAGCTGTAAATTTGCCCACCTGAAATGTATCTCAACACTGTGGGCTTAAATCCCTCTCCTATCTGGGTTTAGATCCCTTAGTGTCCTATCAGGGACAGTTGGTGTGACCAGGAGTTGAACATCTGAGTGAAGATTACCTGCCTTGTACTGCAGCCTCTTCCAACAAAGGTGTGCTAGCAGAAGACGCTGTTCACTTAGCAATGCATACAACTAAATATGTACCTTCCTACACCAAAGAAGATAGTCATTGTCAGTGGAACATACACAACTCAAGCATTGGCAGAGGCTCTTCACTCCGGAAAAGGGATTCAGTAGCAGTTCCCACTGCTTTCACTCATCTACAGGTCCCTCCTGTTTCACCATCTGTTTCATGTTGCTTAGTCAGAAGATGAAGAAAACAGGTAACAGTAATGTTTTAACAAGACTGTCAGAGGTAAGGTGCAATAAAATTTCAAAGACTCATGTAAAATTCTAAATGTTGGTTTAAGAAAATTTATCCTGAGGAAACTGATAGTAGAAAAAGTTCTTCGAAGATCAGAGTGCAACACATGCTTTGCCAGTAGATCTGGTGTATAAAGCTCTGAGTAACCAGAAGACAAAAGATATATTACAAAATGTAGGATATATAAATTTGCATTATTATCTTATAGCTAAAATTTAGAGATATCTAATGTATAATCTATCTTAGCTGATGCTACTATAGCTCTTATAATAAATACATTTTTAAAAAATTCCTGAGAATGGGTTTAGAACTTGTATTTCATGCAGGAGCTTGACTGTAGTTTGCTAAATATACCTAGTACAAAATGGCCATTTGAAAACACAGTCTTCCTAAAGCCTTGCCTTGACAGCAAGCCATAGCCTGATCCTGCAAATTTTGTGCCTTCAGGTACTGAAGTTGCATCAGAAATATTGTTATGGACTAGGGTACAAAGTCCAATGTGTTTTTAGTATTACCATCATGGCCTAATGCAGATGTAAAAGGAAGGCATACTTGCATTTTGTAAATGTGTTCTGAAATATTCATGTTCATCACAAATGCTACCTGGTTCAGGTTGTGGATGCTTTTCTTGAAGGCTCTAGTCCAAAATTACTGTTTTCAGAAGGAATTGTGGTGCCAGTTTTGCAGAGTCCATCACCCCTCTATGCATGTGCAGGGGGGCTGTGAGAAGCCACCTCTTAGGCAGTCTTAGTCAGTGTTAGGGCTGGCCAGAAGGTTCCTGAAGACAATGAAGGCAGGGAGATGCATAAAACACATGCTGTGCTGATGCACTTTCTGAAATTCAGTCCGTAATGGGGAGTCCAGGATGTAATGATGTAAATAATTGCTAGGAAGTTATGAGGGCCCAGGGGCAGGGAGCAGTCCATGGAGAAGCATGCCTCCCTACTAGGCTGTGGTTACAGAGCCATCTCATTTCCTTCCAGCCAGGCTGGGGCACACATCCAGGTTAGGAACAATATCATCCCAAGCCCTGAGCTCAGATCTGTTCACAGAAGGGCCATTGCAAAGGCAGAAACGGGAAGGTGGGGCACAGGAAGCTTTGCTTCCCTGAAGCCTGAGCTAGCATTTTTAACTCATGAGAGTAGTCTACAACAACTTGTCTGGGACCCGACTTCCCACTGAAAGATATTGGATAAGGGATTTTTAATCCCACCTCTTCATGTCCCCTTCCCAGACTGGGTGCTCAAGAGTCCCCACTGCACTGCTGTTTCCCTTCCCCAGGGCGGGGTCCTCCCTGGGCCCCAGGCAGCCTCAGTGGGGACACGCCATGGCAGGAGCAGCCCTGGGCTGCTTGGGATCAGAGCAGGGGAGCAGAGCTGTCAGGCCTGGTGAGGGCTGCCTCCTAACGCGGGGGAAGGGGCTGGTGATGCTAACCCTGGCTAAGACTCAGATAGGATGCTCTATATGCTGACCTGGAGGCAGCATGGTAGCTCATTCCAGCTCCTTGCAGCAGCTATCACAGCCCTACAGGAGCTACACAGCTCTCTGGGTTATAGAACTGTATTTATTCCTACATTCCAGGTCAATGGCACTGTTCTGCAATTTTCCTTGGGTTTTGCACTTTTTGTTTTTTGCACTAAAATCTGTGGCAGATTTGTGAGACAAAAGAGTAGCTAAGCTCAGCCACAAGGTCTTCTCTTCTCTTTATGGTTGAGACAGGACAAATCCAGTCCCACAACTTCCCCCCAAGCCACCTAATGCTTGGAGCATGCCTGGCATAGGAAATGTCAAGATTTTGATTATGGTTTTAAGAAACCCAAATCAGGACCTTAAATGAAAGAGGGATTGGACTTTGGGGCGTGTCCACTGCCACAAACGAAACCTGTACTACAGGGAACCAGGAAACTAAAAATACGGTATATCAGAACTTGATTCACATGCATAATTCTGTTTGAAAATGTTTTGGGTTTAACCAGGGGAATGACTGATTGTCACTTGCTGAGAACCTCACCCTGGGCTCAGTAAATATTCTGCAAGCAGAGAGGCAGTGTCCGTGAACGATCAAGAAGCTCTCGAAGCTTACAGCACTATGCAGTTATTACAGTCTGAGCATTTTTTAAGCAGAGCAAATATTTGCTTTCAATTTCACGGCTAGCTGTTGCTGGCGACACACGCGGCCTCTATGGGCACAAGCATTCACTGGCTCCATGTTTGCCTTTTGGTTTTCCGGCAGGAGAAGGGTTTGATGCCAACGTGTAGTATTGCAAATATAAAATTATTTGCTTTTCTCTGACGTTCATCTAGTTTGAAATGGCTACTGATGCTTTTCATTTTGTTTCTCATGTGGATTAAACAAACATTTAATTTGTCATGTGGATTAAACAAACTCATGCCACTCACATCAAACACTGCTGCTCATGACTCATTAAGTTGTGCTTCCTAACCAGGTAATCAATTGCCTGAAAATGTTGTGACAACAGAGTTGATGACCTGTGTAATGTGAAAATGAGGGTAACACAACCAAAGGCCACCTTCTTCAGGCCTTTTGCACACAACAATGCTGCATTGGGACTTCTAAAAATGGAGGGATTTTTTTTCTCATTATTTTAATCTCATGCTTGGAAAATTTTTTGGTTGAAATTTATGTTTTTCCCCCTGCCCTTTTTCTGACCTTATTTTCCTTTATTTAGGCTAACTTGCATCATAAATAACATTACGTCACATTACCTAATGAGAAAGGTGGAGCACCAATGTCATTAATTAGGCACAGACAAAACATTACCTTTTCAATTCCTGCAGTCCATATCTCTTTGCTAATTAAAAGACTCCACTGCCAGCTCACCTGCATTGCCCCGTACACTGATCCAGACCTCACTCCCAGTATGCCCTATGGACACAGGGACAGTAAGCACACCCTGTACCTTCCCTCATTTTTGTGATAATATGCAAATTCTAGGTGGTCCATCTGGGCCTGTTTGAGTATGGATATTTTTTTTGCGTGCTCTCTTAGGGTTTTGGAGTCCACACTGCACATTTGAAGAATGAAATTAAATTTTTAAAAATAACTTTTCAATCTAGTGTTGAACTGCTTTTGGAAAATATTTGTCTGCTAACAAAAGTGACCACCACCACCCCTGTATTTATCTGGTCTAAAAATACTGTTTCATACAGAATTCACTCATATTTCATTCGTGTGTCTATAATTTTATCTAAGAATTTATTTTTTGCTGAGGAAGTGTTTATTTCCTCCTATGCCAGTGACACTAGTGCTTGAAGGGTTTATATCGTTGTCATGCTGCTGCAGTAACACTTGCCCTTGATTTTCTACTCATCTGGATTATTCGGTGTTAGCACATCATGAGAGATGGCAACAAACCAGGACACAATTCGTGGAGTTGGGGTGCACTAACACACTCTGGCAAGAGGAGGTTTGCACATTGAGTAAGGCAAACTTTTGAGCACACATGGCCGTCTCTGGGTAAGATGTAGAAGCATAATACTTCAAAGCTTGGCAGAAGTGAAGGGAAGCTGCTCTGAGCCAAATTGGGTGTGTCTAAATTCAGCCATTCAGCAGAAAAGGTAGCTGGTACTTGCTCAGCAGAATGGAGACATTTGATAAATTTATCCCTTGAAGTGTGGGGAGGGGAAATTTATCACCTGCCAGACACGAGAATGGGAAAGGAACAGTCAGTGATGTGCAGTGAAACTTAGTTTCATAGCAAACTTTGGTTTGCTGCTTCCATTTCAGATCTGTACAAGAGCTTGTGTCCATGCAACCTTTTTTTTAATTTCTAATTTTTAAAAATTACATCAGTTCGTCTAATAAAAGATATAATTCCTACTTACAAAACCTGTCTTGTTTATTTCTTACGCATTTTGGCTATAATGATGCTAGATCTTTTGATACAAATATGTGTTGAATACAATTTATTTTGATATATATGACAGCATATTCTCATCATTCATTTTACATCATATGAAGGAGAAAATATGTTCTTGCGAAAAAGTTTATGGAGGGAAGTCACAAAATTAAATTGTGATTCCTATGATTTTAAAATGGACTATTCTGAGAATATGTGTTCCTCTGCTACACTGCAGTTTTTCCACAGTCCTGTTTACAATGTACAGAAAGATTTCAATGTTACTTCTTTGACATCTAAATTGAACAGTCTTCAGTTTCTTTCTGTTTCCCCTGTATTAGGTTTTGGATATATAGCTTTGACTCTTTTCTCTTTTGCTGTTCCAGGAGATAGGTATGCACCTTTCAGACATGCACCGTGTGAGCACACAGGGAGGGGTGGCACCCGCCTTTAAACGAAGCGCTCACACGGCAGCAGCACAGCATTGACACGGCAGCAGCACAGCATTGACACGGCAGCAGCAAAGCATTGACACGGAGCAGCACAGCATTGACACAGCAGCAGCACAGCATTGACACGGCAGCAGCAAAGCATTGACACGGCAGCAGCACAGCATTGACACGGCAGCAGCAAAGCATTGACACGGAGCAGCACAGCATTGACACGGCAGCAGCACAGCATTCACACGGCAGCAGCAAAGCATTGACACGGCAGCAGCACAGCATTGACACGGCAGCAGCACAGCATTCACACGGCAGCAGCACAGCATTGACACGGCAGCAGCAAAGCATTGACACGGCAGCAGCACAGCATTCACACGGCAGCAGCACAGCATTCACACGGCAGCCACCTCGAGTCGGATAGCTTCATCTTCCCAATTCTCCTGCTGAGAAGTCTCTTTCCAAAAGTGGCCATGGCTTCCCTCAAGCACCTTCAGGTCCATTAGCCGAGAAGTTCCTTGAAACATTTACTGTTAAAGGATATCTGTGAGAAATTCCTTGACTGGCGTAGTTGAAGGAATGTCTGGGATTATTTGTAGGAGACCATTAAGCTGAAAACATTGTGTGTTCAAAGGCCAAATGCCTGGAAAATGCATCCCAGAGGCACAGTTTGTTTTTGCCATGCTTGGACTTCCTGGCCATGCTGACGCCATACCCTTTCTTATGGGTACCATGCCTGGTGCTGTGAAACACACACAGGTATTTCAGCCTGGAAAATATCATGAGAACAGTTTTGGTAAGGATCCAGCAGAGCTCGTAATAGGATTAGGTGTCCACAGCAGGCCTGGGAGCTGGGGTAATTCTTCTCATGCTGCAGGGATTCTCCCTGTCACCTTTCTCAGCACATGTCCCAGTTACTTGCTTGTTTCAGTGCAAAGCTTGAGCTCCATTTTCTTTCTTCGGTTTCCAAATTAGTTCTGTAAAGGAGGTCTTGAGAAAAGAAAAAACAAACCAAAAGTTGTTTTAGGCTTGAGTCCAAAACTACTGTAAAAAAAGCATTAGTTCGTTGAGACCATTCCAGCTACTTAAAGCCTATACTTAATTTGGATCCTCAGAGCCCCAAGCACTGTGCAGGGAAGGACAACTTTGCCTTTACATTCAGGCAAGGCTGGAGCAAGTGCTGCTCTTCTCCTCCAGCAGCAACATTGGACTTGGAGTACAGCTGCTTATGCTCCCATAATAAAAGCAACCTTAGGACAGTAATAATGATGCTTTGTCAGGTTTGAAGATGGTTTTGATAATTTCCAGACATCCTTCTGTGTAGAAAATTTGGTTAGATGATTAGTGAAGACCTTCACTGATTTTGGAGGGGATTTGCAGCTCTCTTTCTGTTTGTGCCTCAAGTCATCCTTGTTAACTTTTGTTGGTTTAAAAAAAGTGAGGGTAAATGTGTGACAGCTAGTACCAATACAACAAAAGATCGCCATTGTTGGGACTATAAATCTCTTCAAAGCAAAGAATTTATTCATTTTTGGGTCTTCCAGATAAGTGAATAGTTTGAACATGATCCAAACTAATTATTCAAAATCTAAACTTGTTGCAATTTCTGTGTTGCTATGATCTTTAAAATAATTCACCACTATCATCTGCCTTTGGTGCAGCCAACAATAAAGGAAAATGAAAATGGCCTCACATTCCATTAACATACTTCTTCACCTTGTTATTCTTTTCAATAGGCAAAGTTATCCTTCCTCAAAACACAGACATAGTTCAGGCCATCTATTTTGTTCCGCAAAGGCTGTTTTTAAATCCCCAAGAACAAAGATCATTTCCTATGAGTCAAGGCAAAGTCCTCCCTTCAAATGTGAGTATCGCCATCAATCTTTTGGCCAGAAAAAATACTTACTCTCTTTTCCTTCCTCTTCCTGGAAAATTGCATCATTCCTACCATTTAAAAAAAATTATTTTCAGGAAGTGAAGTTTCTAACTCAAGGTCAGAACCTTGTTTATGGCTTTGCAATTTTTATGAGATCCTTGTGATTCAAAATATTGTAATTGACTCTGAGTAGAAAAGCCTACAGCATCACTGGCATGTTTTGGTATACAGCGACAATCCTAGGATCCCTCAAAGCTATGGATCAGGCTCACTATTTCCCAAGGGAATAAGTTTTACCTTCTATATTTGTAGCACCAAAACTCATCAGTATAAAAGCTTTATACAAAATGAGAGAGCCCTTTTCTGGAGAGAGGCACATACACGCCCGTGTATTTGCTCTGTAGGTGCTTGGGAGAAGGAGGAATGCTCTGCCTGCAGTTTTCCCGTAAGTCTGCTGTGGGGCTGCACCAGCCCAGCACATCTTGGCTGCCCTGAGACACTTTGCTGTGCTGGGAACCAGTACTTCTTTGTTTTACAGGATTGGTTTCCTCATTGTCACCTTGAAAACCAGGACAAGAAAAGGTTTATGTATCTTTGTATAAAAGTCAGAAATTAATAAAGTCTGAAAAAACTTAGTCATCCCTCTACTCTAAGAATCTGTGTTTAAATAGTGATGTGGACCTCCATGCCACTCCAATAAGCTACCTCCTTGATTTCACTGAGCATATAAATACTGGTAATTGCTCACAGTCAGTAGGAGAGGTTCTGGCTTGCAGTGATTTATTTTATTGCTTATGTTAATGTGCCAGTGGGATAGAAGATAGCCTTGTGGGCACTAAGTAACAAAAGTTAAGTAATGACTCAGGTTGCCCTTGGAGACTGTCAACACATACAGTTTTCTCCACTATTTTTTTCACATGATTTCAAAATAATTCGAAATGGTTATGAAAACTTATTAATTGAGCTGCTTTACAGGTTTGGCTGGCTGGTGTTCAGTTCTTCACACTTTCTGTTATATGTACCTTATCCTGGATTATTTCCACAAAATCCTTTCTCCCTTTCTGATCAGGGTAGGCAAGGGCACAAACAAATAACCACAAAATCACTTTGGGATTTCTGATGTTTTGCACAGGCCTTCTTCTCATCTCTCTTTTCATTTGTCAGTGAGTCTGCTTTCTCCTTTTTCCATCATTATGAAATCGTTTTCCTTTTCTGTTCCTCTCCAGGCCTCTTTTTCTCCTGTGTTTCTTCTGGCTTGCTTTCCTCCCCTGTGACTTGTTCTTCAGCGACTCCCATTGCCAACTCCAAAAATACAGTTGTCTACATTTTCACCCCGGCTTGTGGGAGCCCTCAGTGACCCTCACCTGATTGTGAACATGCTGGGAGGGTGAGAAGAAGACCTGAGGGACCAGCAGACCCTACTGTGATGGGCGCTTGGCCAACAATGGTGGCTCCTTTCCCTGTGCAGGACAACTGGCTGCTGGCATCTCTCATTCCCACCCTTCAGCCACCATGATCAAGCAACCCTTTCGTTAGCACACACTTGAGTTTTTGTCTTGGACACCTTTCTCTTTTGGGCAGCAGCCAGCTTGGTGGCCTGACCACCTCTTTGCCCCTGCATCTGCCAGCTTTCCACATCTTCCAGTTCCCTGGAAGGCTGCAGGGAAAGTGGGCTCATGGCTACACACAGCACTGGCTAATGAAAAAAAGTACAAACTGTGAGGATTTGCAAGCCAGATTGGTGTGCAGGGCAGCAGGTAAGCATGGGCAAGCTGCAGCAGGAGGATGCAGAGAAAACTTCGTGCAGTTACATTTTTAGTTATGCTCTCCAGTGCCAAATGCAATCCATAGTTTAGTAACATTAATGCATCAGTTGGCTTTCATAGTCACTACCGTGATATTGCAGTATTTCTCGCTGTTTCTTTACCTCTGAGTCTTTCAAATATTCCTCTTCTTTTATACTTCTATAAAACATGGCAGCCAATTTGTTAGAATGGGTAGGAAGGACCTATGTACTTCTACTTGGAAATCTGTTCATCTTTACAGTCTATGAAAAGATGATATGGGAAGATACAAAGCAAATGAAAAGTAAAGACATTTATTCGTGAGAAGAAAATAAGTGTAGAGAGTTTGTAAAACCTTGGGAAAATTAGAAAAGTGAATGGTCTTAAGTACCTGTATTGGAGGGAAAGATGCAATACATTAGTCTTCAGAACAGTGAGAGAAATGAAAGCAGGAAAGATTCTGCAGCAGAACTTCTGTAGTTTATCTCTGTGTTATTGAACTATGTATAATAACTCCTTGTGCACAGACAGGGAAAGCACCATTCCAGTAACTTCAGCAGGGAAAAGTCTGAATCACATGGGCAGCTTGATTCAGATAACAGCAGAACAGACAGAAACAAAATAAACTGTAAAAGTACTTTAGATTCCGTGTATTTAATTTACTCAATAATTATAAAAATAAGAAGGCAATAAAAGTAGTTACTCTAAGTAGTTGTTGATGCCTTTTTCAGAAGGATTTAATGTTTCTTTAATGATTCTGGATGACAAAGATTGTGTCTGATTCTTTCCTACACTTACCCATATTCAAGTAAGAAAGGAAATACTTTGGAGGTTTAGTTTTGGTGAAGTTGCTGCTAGAAAATGCAGAAGACTGATGTTCTCTGCCAAGCTAAAATTTGCAGGGGAGGACAGCTGGATATTCTAGTAGTTAGCCATGCTCAGACATAATAACCGTCATAGGACTTCTCCACTGGGACTTGGAGATAAGCAGTGTGTTGATCCAAGATACCGATTGTTTAAATGTGTTGAGAAATTTAACCACAAGGTGGAAACCGGCTCTGTTAAGTGCAGGAGTAGTGAAGTGCTGCATTTGATCTGCCACAACTGGTGGAAATCTGTGGCAGCAAGAAAACAAAAAACCACTTCTTTTATGTTAAATTACAAACTTGGTTTTGAAATACAGTGTGACCCAGATGGTGACATGGCCTGTATCTTCTTTGGTAGTTTGTAAGAACTCACTGCAGTACTTGGGGCTGGGTCTTGGGGGAAAAAAGGCTGCTGCACTTTGGTCTCATAATCAATTCAGTGTTCACATTAACGGTGTAAGATCTAAAGGAGCAAGGATGTGAAATACAGCATATGTGAAATGAATGCTCTCATGGAGGAAATGAAGATTAAAAGCCAGCTTGCCATGGCTGTTAGAGTGAGTACAGGCTTCCATAGTACAATGTGTGAGAGGAATTTGAGAGCAATGGATCTTTCTGGGTCTGAGAAAAACAGTGTAGGTGTGTAAATCAGTATTGGCTCTTGTCCAGTTTACTGGAAGAGGAACTTGTATTCACTTGCCCATTTGACTTTTTACTGTCTTTCCATGTACAAGCAAATAGATTGGAATGGCCCTTTTACTTCATGTTCCCCAGTGTGTCCATGCAGACAGCTAAGATCGTTACATTAAGCAGGACTCATTTGCTTCAAAATATTTCCTGAGACACCCATGGTTTTAATAATCTGTTTAGAAGAATGTAAGCCTTGCCTGTGCCTGGAAATATCATCTTTGCAGTAAGGTGAGAGAGAGACCATTGGGATCTGATCTTTGGGAAGAAAGCAAGTGCCAAATTCTGGCACAAGCAGAAAACATGCAGCCCCAGTGAGCTGGGTGATGGCAGCAGGCTGTGGACAGTCCCCGTGGGGGGTCCATCCGTGATAGTGCAGATTTTGTAATTTTCTACTCTCAGACATTTCAGCTTGATTTCTGCAGGCAGGCAGGAGGATGCAGCAGCCTTGCTACTACTGGCACTGCTCCTTGTCAGGAAATACCTGCACCCAGTGCTGGCCCCTGCTAACTTTAGCAGCTTCTTGTGACAGCTCAGTTTCCTGCAGCTAGTGTTCTTAGGAACTTCCTCACTTGTTTCCCAGAAAAACACATCCCTCGTGTAATTTTCATTTAAGTCCAGTAATCCTCACAGAGCAACAGTTTCACAATAGGTGCCTCCTCAGTCATATCAGAAAAGCAAGCACAAATGCAAATATTTTACGGGCAGCTATTTTCAAGTCCATCTTCTGCTGGTCTCCTGGTTGCCACTGTTTTCTGACAGACAAAGAGGAAAACTGCTCATGCTCTCTGTGGCTGCTCTTCACATTTCTGCAAAGCTGAGGCTCTGATGTGGCCTTTTTGATCCTCATCTTAGCATTTTCCTCAGTGTTTCCTCAGCCATGGTGCTGGGGCATGCTCCCTATGCCTTTCCCACAGCAGAAACTCCTGCAGTGTTAGTTATTGCCCGAGTCCTCAGTGGGATTTGGGTGTGGCCCTCAGGTGACAGTGCCACAGGCAGGGCGAGTTGCCTGAAGGATGGTTCATGCCACCTCCCATGAGACCTCTGTCTGTTCTGTGTGGCCACCTGGGCTCCAGCCCCAAGGTACGTTCCACCAGTGCATTGAATCCTCTCACTGCAGTGAGCAGGAAGGAGCAATATTGGAGGTTCAGGAACTGATATTTATTTTAACAAAAGGTAGACATGTGATTGACCACATTAGCCCCAGCCCAATAACTCCTGAGCATTTGGGAACACCCAGAGCACCTCACTTGCCTCCATTTAATTTTGCTGCAATCTGAGCTGTTTGGAGATGATGTGAAGAAGACTATTAAAGATCTTTAAAAAGCTACTTTTATAAGTTACACTTCCTTTCCAAGACCCATACTGAGTTTCTACATTATTGCTAGCACCTATCCAACATATATCACTATCAATTTATGTTATGCAATTGGAAAACCTTTTCTTCTCTTTTTCTATTTGTAAATATTAATGAAAATAAAAATTACCTCGTGTCTAATTGAAATAATATTTTCAAACGTGGCTGGTTATGCCACCTGTTACTGGGATTACCTGACTGTACTCCTTTTGGAGTATGTTTCTGTTCTTTCAAATGATACCTAGCTTCAGATGATTCTTCTGACGTTTTCCGTCATGAGTAACTGCAGCAGGATGGTGTTTTTGTGCACCTCTGTGGAAAAAACAATCAGACTAAATGATTTAGCCCATTTGAGAATAAAATCAGGGAAAAGAGTATGTTTTCCTGTAATAAAATAATAAATCATATTTCCTGGAAGAGTTGCCCCTCCCATCCTCTACAGCAGGGCTTCGTGCTCAGCCAAAGGCTGGAGGGGCAAGGGCCACCTGAATGGAGTGTGGAAGTGGCCTTCTCTGGGCTGCTGAAGAGCTGGAGGGTCGGCCAGAGAACAAGAAAATAAGGGTTATAGTTACAGTGGTGGCCATAAGGAGGCCAGGTGGGCAGAGACTAGAAAAATCAAAGGAATATATTTCCAGTTGTGCCTGGGTAAGGTAAATGTGGATGGATTGGTGCTAGGCTGGGGCAGGCATATAGTTAGAAAGGTAGTGGGATTAAGGAAGATGGCTTGCAAGAACTTCAAGAGGTGCTGTTCCAGGGGAGCTGGCAAACTGGGACAAAGGGGCAAGCAAGAGTGACAGAGTTGACAAAGAGTCAGCTTATGACAGCCAAAAGCAGCTGTGCAAGAAGACAGAAGGAAATACATGTGAAAGCAGGTCACACTTAAGAGACTGAAGTAGAAAGGCCAAGGAAGCTGGTGCAACACACATCTGCACTGGAGATGGGATGGCATGTCCACATTCCCTGAAGGAATTGAGGGTGCCCTATGGCACCTTGGTTTCTTCTGGAGCTGAAATTTGGGCATACACTGGCCACGCTCTGTTCCGTGTCTCCAGAAAAGAACCCTGGGCTCACAGACTGAATGGGAACTGTGATGCCCAGCATACAGGGATATGAGCTAAGCCTCAGGAGACCTGAGGACATGAGCTGATACAATCCAGCTGCTGCATGAACACTTGGGGGTGAGGTGGCTAGCATGACCTTGGGACAGGACAGACTTGGCAAGGCCAGGGTGGAAGAAAGAAGCAAATTTCAGGGGAACTAGAAGAAAGTAAAGGTGCCATCTGTCTCCTGGACAGACCACAAGACATCCACAAAGCTCAGCATTGTGAATAAACTTGAAGTGACAGCTCTTTTGGAGCAAAGACCTTGTGGCAGGTAGAGAGGCTCAAAGCATGGGATTTTAGACACCATCCCAACGTAATTTCAGTTCCTCTTTTTCAAAGCATTGCACCGTCTCATTCATCTCACAAGATGAGCAATCTTCCCATTCTTGGGAGAAATAAGATGTAGAAAAGACTGCTTTTTCATGTTATTTAAGTTGATGGAATTGCCTGATTGTAAAGGTGAGCTTAATTTTCAGCTTGTCAAGCAGCATTCTAGGGAAAGGGCTTCTGCACTGCTATGAAGTTGCTGTGTCATGGCAGGCACCTAATGAGAACGGAGCCTTTCCAGACATGATCACCCTTTCCAAATGGCTAGCTTGGTGCTTCAGGTTCTTGTTCCAAGAACGACAACCATGAAAAACCTGTTTGAAGTTATGCTTCAGATGCATGTAAGCAAATGCTGAAATACAAAATAAGCAAGTGGAGGACATTAAATTGTGGACTCAAATACAGGGCTGTGCCACAGCACTGCCTCTCCATGCTCCACATCCCCAGAGCTGTATACTGATTAACACCTTCTTAAAAGCCTGCACACTGTGAAAATGAGTAATTTGTGTTTCACAAAGATGACACTAAAATGAGAACTAGAAAGGAATGAAGGCATTCATCTCTCATCAGGATGGGCTTTGGACTTCAAGCAAACACATAAACACAGTGAACACAGAGAGAGCATCTTAGAAAAATAAAATAATGAACAGCTACTAAGGAAATAATACTATGCGATCTTGTAATTAATGCAACCTTAATTGAGGCATTTCCTAATTTCAGAGCATTTAACTATCCTTTAATATTCCTTTTGTCAGTGTTTTGCTGTACACATGACACACTGAGTTACAACTCCAGTCTGGTCTCTCAACCAATTCTAAATATTTGGGACAGATACTGATACGAATTTATGGAGAACCAAAACCACATATGCTACACTTCGTGTGTACCCAGTTTCCAAAATGGAAGCAAACCAGACATAGCAGTTTTGAAATTCTTTACATAAGCAGTTATTCTTCTCCTGGATATTCTAATGAAAGAAAGTGGCATCAGATTTCAGCAAGACACTTTTATACAAGATCTAACCCATTGGGTCTTGTCTCCAGCTATGCCTTTTCCACAAAAGAAATTACTTAATGCAGGTTCCTTGTAGAATATAATCTCTCACTTTAATGACCAGAACTGTTCTCTTTACCCTTGTAGCGTCAATGAGTTGTGGATGTAGTTGTATGCCATCCCCCCAACCCCTTTCCTAAAAAGTGCTCAGGAAGTTAAATATACATGAAACTAAAGGTACACTTTTAGCATCATCTCTAAAGAAAATCCCCCAAGAAAAACATCACACTGTTGCTTAGGAGTATCTATTTATTTATTTCAGTTAAAACAACCATACAATGTTTCATTGAAACTGTGTTGCTGGCCAGCAGTCTAGCCAGCAACTGTAGCTGGACTGTTGGCCTCTACCAATAAGGTGGGTATTTACATATGTACACGGATGTACCGTGGGATGCCCGAATTTGGCGGCCTAACCAGCGTTAGATCGCAGACGTGGTTAACTTGCTGCATTCAGGAAATCGTAACATCCATGGTAAAATTTAGAGAGAAAGAATACATGAACCTGAACAATGCTTTCTATGGACCCAAGTGATTCCTGTGTTTATTGCAACATATACATTTGTAATAAATACAATCTTAGTGTTTTCTTACACACCTTAGGTGTAACACACTTCTTCCATCTCTGTAGGCATTACACTTTGTTGAAAAAGGCTCTTTCCTTTGACAGCTGTTACACAGATGTACAACATGGACAACTCCTTGAAATGATGTAACAATCAGTAATGAGAGAGGAATATATACATAAATCCTGGACTCCAAACCTACATTATATACATTATACTTACAGTATATACACACATACAATTTATGTACACAGACTATCATAAATATTGAAAAATAGTTTTAGTTTTAATGGATTAATGTTTTATAAATAACATGTTACATTTATGACTGAAATATCATGGAAGACAGCAATGTCTAACTGAGGTGACAGAACAGTGGTTTAATACTGAAGCTGCTCTTATAGGTGGTTTGTAATGTAGGTAACTTTAAACAGACAGGTTTGGAAAAAAATAATAATTAAAAAAATCACACATAGGAAATCGACCCAGCCAAGTGGAACTCAACTGTTGCAGGTGGAAAGTCAGTCATCAAACTATGTAACACATAATGTATAATCTGGAAATTGCTACATTCAAAGAATTAGTGACATGTACAATACACTATGAGGTGTCATCACAAAAATCTTCTTCCCTTCTGGTTGCCAAGAAGGACTGTGTAGTAACTTCTCAACTCCTTCTCACTCTTCTACAGTTGCTGTGAGAAAGGAAGATACTTCTCACTTTTTTTCCTCTTTTTAAATGCTGGCGAGGGAAGCACTTCATCCCTTATGTGCTACAAATTGCTCAAAGGTAGACAACATTTTAATCCTCTTCCACCTTTGCACATTTGCAGAGGAAGAAGAAAAGCTGCCAAAGTACTGAGGAGGCACGTGCTCAGCACTTCTGTGGAGATCAGGTAACATGGGATAGTTAGCCATGGATGTACAGTACCTGAGGCAGAGACGTACCTACGGAGCGTTAGTCAGTGCTGACTTCAGGATCATTAATTGCCAGTTGAGTACCACCGAATTAATAATACAAATAACACAAGAGGAATCTAACTTGTCATTACAGTTTTACACTATAGTCTTACAATCATGCAGAAGTATCAATACAAAATACCTGCAGTTGTTTTTCCATAGATTTTAAATGGCTGGGCAGAGCTTGACATTATCTGCCAAAAGGTGATTATTGTTTAGATTTATTTCTGATTAATTCTACAAGAGCAAAGAAGTCTCAGGCACTGTTTAATCAATGGATTACAGGCCTTTACCTGTTCTCTCTGACACAATGAATGAGTGGGACTCCGTAAATCAGATTTTTAAAACATTGTGTCAGATGAAGACAGTTGACCACATTGCCATGACTATTTCATTAATAATCTCTATCTAGGCTTTTGTACCCAATATTGCTGTGTTTGAGAACCTCTTATAAGCCAAGTACGCTGTTATACTAGTGTTACCTCTCTTCAACCTGGGACAAGAATGACAGAGTAAACATGCACTAGAAACAAAATAGCTCATCACAACCATACAGCACCTGTTTCATCAGCTAGGGTTCGTTAGAATCTTATCTATTTCTGAAGCAAACAAGTATGAGATGACTATCCAGTCTGTGAGGTTATCTTTGATATTACTATACAGTATAAATTGGAAGAGGAATCCCAGTTGTGTATGTGAAGAGAGTTTGTACCAAGCATGAAATATTGGTGCAGTTATTTTGTGGATTTGACTCAGAAACAGAATAGTCAAGTAATTCAAAATCCAATAATGGATGAGGAATTTGAGAAATACTGTACAGTTTTTGAATATCATACAACTAGAAGACTACATTAGGACTTTTTTGTTTTCCTACAGAGTGTTTCAAGATAGATTGGACAGAAAAAATTCCCAACAAACATTGTTACAACTGACAGTGGACCTTATTAATAAAGGGAACTTGAGGAGGGAGTTTTGTATTAATGGCATCATATGCTCCAGTGCCATTCAGTTTCTATCTACAACAGGAAAAAAAACTAAAGAGCAAAAACCCCAAACCCTGTTTTACTCAATTGCACTACTGAGTACCTCAAGAAGGGAAATGTCAATGCCATCTTTACAATTTTAGATTATCTATGCTTTTCTCAAATGTACCCTTTTTGTAAAGGGTGAGTTTTTTCAAAGTTTGAAAATTTGCATTTCCACACCATTTTTGGTAACTCTAGTTACTTATGTAACCCTGAAATGATTTTCAGGATTATTTTAACTCTCATGTGAACTAAGGGAATTTCATGGGAAGCATTTAGTATCAGAGAATTTTGACCTGAATTGGCTCATTTTCTCTTTTGGTCATTAGAAGTATTTTTAAAATAAATTTTCTTCTAATTATGCCTCTATAGAATCATAAAATACGTTGAATGGAAAGGGACCCATCAGAATCACCATGCCCAACTCCTGGCCATGCACAGAGCACCCCAAGAACTACACCATGTGCCTGAGAGTGTTGTCCAAACACTTCTTGAACTCTGTCAGGGTTGGTGCTGTGACCGCTTTCCTGGGGAGGCTGTTCCAGTGCCCAACCATCCTTTGGGTAAAAAACCTTTTCCTGATATCCAACCTAAACCTCCCCCTGACACAGCTTCATGCCCGTTCCTTGGGTCCTGTCACTGGTGACACGAGTGAAGAGATCAAAAAAGTCAAACTAAGTTTCATTTAGGACACTAATTAAATATTTTTCTGAGCTCTTCTACGTTATTTTTTTCCTTCTTTTTAGAAAAATGTTTCTTAAAGTCAAAATAGTGCTTTTGAGGTCCATAAGAATTTTTGGTACAAAAAATAATAGCGTTTCTCTCCTTCTCTCACTCTGTCATTGGTTATTTAAACACTTTGCTGTAAATTAAAGAGTTCTTGCTCACATCAAATGGTTCCATTAGGCACATTCAAGTAAAATAATAAAATATCCAAGTAACAATGACGAAAGCCAAACATGGCTTGATAAAAGTCTACAGAGAGTTCTGTCCATTCCCTGGAATGGAATAAAGTTGTCACTTCCTTCAGCCAGACACTCACGTGGTTTGATGTTAATATCCACTTCCATCATGCAGAATAGTTTCTTAAAGACAGAGTTCAGATATTCTACAATCAGAAGAACCATCAACAAAGAATCTGCCTTTTAAAGCAAGCTGAATAGCTCATTTTCGTTCTCAGTAGGTATCTGAGTGAACACTGGCATTTGAAGTGGAGTATTATAGAGATTAAACCAGGGCAGTTAATGGCCATCAGATGTAACATTCTGGATCCAGTCTAGAACAATCAGTGTCATACACCCAGTCATCACAAGTATACCACTTAGAAAGAAGAATGAAGCCTGAAAAAGAAAACATAAAAGAAGTATTTCAGATTCTGCTATGACACTGTTGGTAAACCACAACATACACCTATAAATTCATGCCCATGTACAGCACAAATGCCATTGCTCATGGAGGACAAAGTAAAAGAGACAAGAGATCAAGTCAAAGACAAGGAGCTACGTATCTTTCTCATATTTGGGGTCCTTTCTCAAATCAAAAAGTACATTTATTTTCAATATAGCAGACCTCACCCTCAACTAAGGGACGTGAACACAGCTGCTGATACCAGTCAGGCTATGCCACTGCGCTAACTTGACTGTCTCAGTATGTCTGATTGCATTATGAGTCACTATGTCTATGATTAGTAAGAGCACCAAGAACAATCAAAATAACCCAAACAACTGGCAGAGATTAGCCTTTATGGGGAAAATTATGTGAATAAATCCTAAAAGAATATCTGAAGAATGTTAAGGCTTTTAAAACACAGTTCTTAGGGTACTCTGTTGAAATCTGATTCTTAGCAGCAACAGAATGACCCAGCTACTGTTGAGATTGGGGCCGGGGGCTGAGAGAAGTCACTGAAGTGAACAGAGTCTTGTGATGGCCATTTCCTTGGTTTTGAGCTCCTATGCAGCTCCTTGCAACTACGCAATATAACTTTAAATGCCAATTCACTGACTGCCTTCACCAGGACTTCAAGATCCATAAATCATGAGGAAGATAATTACATTTTTGCTTTGAATTAGTAAGCAAGTGCAGTTACATATTTGTCTACACATACCCCAATCTTTTGCACTGACTTCATTGGTTCCTTCTTCACTAATTTGATATAGAAGGCAGAAGGAAGTATAAAGATCAGCATAGCAGCTGCAGAAGCACCTGTGGAGAAAAAGCATGGAAATAAATATTCATAAACAGGTAAACATACCCTAATTAGATTGGAACTACTTTTTCTGAAATCTGAAAGGCTGCTTGATCTGACAAGAAAATGCTTACCAATGAATCCAAAGATGTCTCGGATAGTAGGGACAAAGATAACGAGCACGTTGGTAAATGCCAGAAGAGCAATGGTAATGGAACAGTGACGCCACCAACTGAACTCCTTCCCTGCCCACAGCAGCTGGGTAATGGAACTGCGGATCTTTGGAAGGCAGGGGTTGGGGGAGATGGAAAAAAAACACCAAAAAACAAACACTTTAGTCTTCATTTTGGAAGACAGTGATTTGTCACCTGAATTAGAGCTTCCTTCTGATAGTATTTTAACATAATTTTCCTGAATTCTTCAGATTTTAATAGAAGGTGAAAGATGAAAGTAATATGGAGGAAAAAAACAAGGAAAAGTATCTGTCTTGAACAACAATGAATTCCAGGAAATTCTGTAATGTCTAAGGATGCTGCTCAACAACATTAATGGCCAGATCATGTCCACAATTTATGTACAAAAACATGCTGGCTTTTGTAAGTTGATAATACAGCAGTGTAAGCATTTTTATAGAGGGGCAATCTGCTTCATTTCCCCAATACGATCATAGCAGGAAAGCAATATAACTGAATATATTTGTATCTACTGCTTAGTAAATGTTACCTATTTCTAGAATTAACAGTGTAGCTATAATAAGTCAAGTTTATCAGAATAAGTTTCATTTTTCAGTTAAGAGAAAAACTCTTCAGTTTTTCAATTAATAAACAGGAGTTGCCGAATCACTAAATGACTGCAACAGTACAGGTGTTAAAAAATGGTAGTGAGACACCAAAAAAAAAATTACTTACTGGGAAAATAACTACAGGTACAGTGAGGGTTACAGCCATAAGTACAGCAAGACGCACAATAAGGAGGAGAACATCAGCACCCAGATAAGCAGAGTAGGTGTGAAGCAGTTCTGGTTCGACTTTTCCTATAAAGAAAACAATATTTTAACTAGATTTAGTTGACATATTTCTTAAACATGTGCTTCTGCTCTGGATTCTAAGCAAATTTTACAGTTACATCATCAATATGAATTGAAAGCCTTAAGAGCTCCTGTAAGAATGTATCCATTTTACACAGGGATGACTTGGAGGCACGGAATCTGGTTTAATCCAATTTTAATCCTATGTCTTGGGTCTAATTCTATTACTGATCTCCCTTGGGGTGTGCACTTACAGAAGTACTAAAAAAAAGTCCAACTAACAGTGTATATTTAGAATGCATAGTAAATGCTTACTTGTTCTATTTTTAAAATAATACTGTGAGTTTGCAGAACACAAATAATTTAAAAGAAAGCAGAGAAGGCAATATTCACCATAAAATGTCAAGTATCCAAAGAGAGCAGCCAATAAATACATGAGGAACATGGCAAAAAAAGACACATAGGACACATTCATCATTCTTTTACGGCTTCGGCTGTAAGAAAAACAAACACTGTTAGTAGTGAGAACATACTGTTTCATAATATATGTTTGTTTAGTGAAATTACAGATATATATCTAACACTTACCCTTTCAGTTCTTCATAAATAGGAAGAATTGCAGGATGGCAGACAAAAGAAAATGTTAGGATTGGGACAGCATAAACAGTCTGAAAAAAAAAAAAGTATGTTTCTTAAGTATCTCAACAGACATTAGAAATTTACTTTAAAAAAATCATCAGGAGTTTCTTCAGTTTTGGCCTTATTTGGTGCTGAAGACCAGCTATTCTTTACAATGGAAACTTGGAAAAAAGTTAAAGCAAATACATATTTTCTCAAACCCAGACCCTGAGGTACAAAATAGTCTCAAATGTCACTGAAGTCCATGCTTAGCTGAATGTATTTGCATTCAAAATCATGTTCTGTAACTCACAGGCTATAGCCATTGTATCTTGAACTTGGTATTGAGTATTACACATGTGTGGAGATTCACCACAGTCATTAGGAGCATTCATGAGTTAAGAATTTGTGACTGGGGACAAGTGAAACATCCTATTTGCATGCTTTTACAATTTTATCTTCCTATTTTTAAAAATGCCTCATTAACTTCCTTGAGAAAGCTTGAGAAATGCTGTGCTGAAGAATGAGAGATGTGTTTTTTGCCACTCAAACAGGAACCTCAAGCTCCTCTAATTTCTGTGTATTTGGCATATGGAAACACCCAGTCTGCATGAGGTAAACAGTGCCTAAGTCTACTGGAAGAGGAAGTCTTAACATACCTCAGTTTCAAAACTGGGCAACTGCTTGAAGGAAAAATGATCTATTTATCTGCTACATACTTAATCTCAGTTATTTTCAGCAGAGCATCTGATTTTCAGTCAGTTACCTGTGAATTGAAGATGAAGTATTTTGGCTTGCACATATCATCACTTGTTATATTTTCATTTACCAAAGATGCCACTGTTGCATTAAATATTGTCGTGTTCATGATGACACTGTCCATAGGACAAGGAATCTGAAACATCTTCCAAATTACCTAGAAATAAAGCCATGCATTTATTACTTTGACTAATGCAAGATGTGAAAATTTTTAGAAACTGTGCTTAATTTCACTTTGAAATGCAGTTTTACAAGCACTGAAAGTTTACAAGGTTATACTTACAACAATCAGAAAGAAGACCATGCAAAGTAAGGAAAAGCCACTGGTATAGCCCAAATACCCTGTGATCAAGAAAGATAAAAAAAAAAAAATCTAAGATACAATAAACAGAAACACCATTTAAGTCAAATCATTATGACAAAATATTTTCTGTCACGTGATCTCTTTAGATTGTCATTTTCTTAGCATTACACAGAACAAATTAATTATTCACTGACTTTCTGCTAATCCCAACCCAGATCTAAAGGTTCTGAAAGACATATTAGGGTCTGTACATACAGTGAGTCTGTAATGTTAAACTTTTTAACTTGCAAGAAAAAGAAGCAAACTAAAAAACCCCACAGCAACTACATGAATTGTTTATTGTATACTAAGAATGATTAAAGGATTAATTTTAATAGCATGCACTATCAGATAACTTAGTCTTTTTCCTTCTCATTTTACTGATGTACTTAACTTCTAGAAAATAGTAATTTGAGAGAGTAATTCACATTGAGACTCTCAGTTATTAAAGTTCCACTACAGAATTCTCTGAATAAATAGCCCGTTAACTGAATTATTCACACATATCACTGAATTACAGCCATTTCAGATAAGGCATCTGGTACGAATGTCTGTTACTCCTCGGGATCTAAAATTAAAAGATACTGCCCAGGGTTAGCAGCCCCATTCTTTGAAGGTTGTTAAGGATAGCTGGTAACGTTGCATTATTTCACCATTGACCAAAATAGGTCAAACTTTGCGATAAGAACAGAAACAGAAAGTTACTGTTGAGCTTCATTCTAAAGCCATCCTATCTGCTGTCCTTTTATTTTCCACAAACACATCTGTAATTTAGTATACCTGTCTTGATTTTTTTTTTTTTTTCCTTTCTTCAAGGAGAGTGACAGCTAATTAGTCCCAAGAGACAAGTTTGGATACAGCTGTTAATTCACATAGCATTTCAAGACTCAAACACCACATCAACACATTTCCCCACAGTATTTTCAATGGTTTTAAATTTTGATTGCCCACTACTACTTACCTAGATTTTTCAGTAGGGACAGGGGAAGAATGAGGATGACAGACACCAGCAGCACTAAATAGTCACCATTGAGATACCATACTCTGTAGAAAAGAAGGTAATATTTGTAAGTAATCAAGTATTTAAACATTACATTTGCAGTTTAGTCTTCACTCTTCTACAACATATGGCTCCTTAAAAAAATGTACTACCTGATGTCACAAATAATAGCATTTAATTTCCTATATGGATCTAACACCCTACAATAGCTTCTTATCTCACCCCAAACCTGCATTGTGCCTTTCCTTTAGTGTCCTTTTATAAAAATAATATCATATGGAAGTCAGAAGACATAAAAGTAAATGATTGGTTCGAAAAAAGTCAAGTGGGATCAATCACGGAAAAAATACAATTTTTCTTAAGCGCTGGTTCCCAACTCTCCAGATGTGTTAGAATACTGTAGGGCCCCAGCAAGGTTTCCATTTTTAATGGAAATAAAATTCTGTTGGGTGCCCTGTGGGAGTTAAAGAAAAATAGGTGAGGGCTGAAGGTAAGGCAGTAGCTCAAGCCCACGGGCTGAGAAAACTCCAACAAGCACTGGGAGTCTCTTGGAGGCGCATTTAGTCCCTTTCAGTAGGGAAAACATGGTAAGAACTGCAGAAGCTTTTTCCTTCAGAACATTTTTGCCATTTTTTTCTGTAAGAAGCAGCAGCTATTTTTTCACAAAACATTTTTGAGCATTAGAAGATTAACATCTTTTTTGAAATACATAAAAATAAAGTCCTACAGGATCATCCTATATGCTTTAAGCAATTAAAGTAACATTAAGCATTTATTCTCAAGTATTAATACTTTACATCCTATTATAATATCATTTAACAGTATTTATTTTAAAATGGACTGAATACTATTTAGGTAAACATAATTTAACTGGAAATTTGTATATGCAAACTCAGTTGCTGAGTTATAGCCCTTTATATGGTAATGAAAATATAGAATAATTAACAGACTTGCTCTGGATTTTTATAGTAAATGCAAAAACAATGGAGTTGTCTCTTTCTCCAGTTTTACCTGGGATAACTAGATATCAAAAAGGAGTATTTTAGAAACTTCAGATGTATAGGATACTAACACCATACACCTTTTGTTGTCTTTTTTAAAAATATAGTAGACTTGTGGCAAGTTTAAAAGAAATCATAACCAAGAAAACTCCTTGCAGCTGATACAATCACAAGAACATGCACTGCTATTGTGCATACCATAGAGAGGCCATCAGGACTTTCAGATCAAGGACTTCAAAGTTTTTCCGTCCTGAAGAGTAAAGAATGGGATTGTGCAGTTTTAAAATATAGCCAAGTACTTTAGAAGTTGCTAAACAAATTTTAATAATGGAGCTAGTATTTGTAATATTGTCTCAGAATTCCAGAAGCTCTTTTACAGTAAGCATTATTTTGGGACACTTAAACAGGTAAGTGCTTACATTTTAGGCCCCAGGCTGCCAGAGTGGAATCCATGCCAATGGTAGCCACACAGACTCCCCTAAGCAATGCATGGAGAGAGTCAGTTAAATGGGGTTCACAATTGCCAGAGCACTGAGAAAATACTTACTTTAAATCAGTGTACAGCTACCTAGTGCCAGCCAACAAGAAAACATTTATGATACAGATCTCAATTTCTTAATTTTCTCTGTCAGATTTGCAGAGCAGCAGCTGTATCCAGTGAGATTCACATACTTCAACTTTCCCTCTTGAACTGCAACCAATTTTGAATTCTTTACTGAAGATGGGACAGTTAAAAATATTTGCCTCCGAGCCCCCTTCTAAATACTGGCTACTCCTGGGGCCCTCTTAAGAATTGAAAAATATGGACTTGAATTCAGCCAAAGGAGAGAAATGAACCTTCCCAGCAAAGAATTTGTAAACATAACACTACTAAGTAAATAGGGTAGGTGCACTATTACAGTACATTAAAAAAAAGAAAAAAAAGAAAAAAAAGAAAAAAAAATGGCTAACACTGTTGTTATGACAATATCTATCAGCAAGCTGTATGAACATCACCAAATGGCTTGAACCCCTTGGGGAACACGGCAGAAAAATGCCTACCTTCTGAACTCAGGCTTAGGTGTAAGTTGGAGTCTTGAGCTGCTCAGCCCTCTCAAGACTGGGACACTTCAGGACAAGGCACAGAAGTACAACTCTGAAGAGTGAGATTTATAGCACTTAACTCTATCCATCTGAACTCAGGCATCTTGTTTTTACACACCCTCTCAACACAGAGTGATACGATCAACTGCTCTTTGGAGATGGGCAAAAATGTGTCTAAGTCAGGTGCACTGAACTGATCACTACAGAGCTCACCCTTCTCCACTGACTGCACTAAGACCAGTGTAATGATGAACTCAAAACATGGTTAGATAAAATGAATCCTCTTCTTAAAGCCAAGCAGGCCACTCTGGAGTCAAGGTGTCTCCAGGACTAGATGGCAAGGCACCTACCACTTTAGTCTTGGGCATATAAACTGTGGTTTAGGTCAATGTTTAGTCTCTGTATCTTTTTGAGAAGACATTCATTGCATAACTGCACCTTAGTCTTATATTTAATCACTTCCCACAATATTAATACTAGAAAACCAAATTAATAAGACCAAACCATTTTGAATGCAGTAAGAAAAATAAACAAAAAACCAAAACGAAAAAACCAACCATAATGACATTCATCTTTATTGAGCGTATGTACTGACTGGTACACACATTAACACTTACCTGATGCTCTTTACAGAACCGCTTTCTGCAACATAGTGCGATACCTGTATTTTTCTACCCTTTTCCCAGGCCAGGCTGGATCTAAATGAAGTGAAGCACTCAAGGGAAGGGAAAACTTACTGTATCTCTGTCTGAATAAGAAGCTACGCTACGGTGTACCGAACGTGGTCTTCATATAAAAATATATACAGCCTCCGTATTTGTTTCTCCTAATAGTTTCTCTGATGAGGAGTTCTAACACCTACCCTGTGGTCTCTTCGATGTTCATAAATGTCTTGATGACCAATGGTAACTCATATTTCACTATGAAGAGGTAGCTTGACATAGCTGTAGGTGAATAACATCATAGATCATTACAAATATAGAATATGCCACACGATGCAAGAATCACATAACATGTTTCATAACTTCACTTGAACACAAGCAGTTAATGAACACATGTTGTGTGACAAATAAGTCTCCAAGAATAAGCAGGGAACAATTACTACGGACAGTACAGACATTTTAAAATCTTGTCCTCACCTCCAATGTTCTGCATTGTAATTGACCCAGAAGCAGCAAGTTTTCCAGCCATACCGAAAGCCTTCATTCCCAACTGTTCATACAATAAAGATCCTGAAAGAAAATACAATATCCCATTGGAAGGGTGTATTTCACAAAGATACCACAAGAAACAAATACTACATATTTGTAAAATAGTAATTTGCCATACCTCCTTCATTGGCAGTCTTCAAAAGAAGATGCACTGAATACAAAGAAAATATTGAGACAAACAGCAGGAGTATCCTGGGGAGAGAAAAACATGCCAATCTGTAATAGCCATAAATGACTTATTGTAAGCCTATTAAATAAAGATGTATCAAATATAAACATTATCCATATTAAAATATTATATGGGAAAAATGTAGATTCTAAGGTCAGTTAAAAGAGTTCTGAAAATCCAATTAACGCTGTGTGTAGAAAGGATTTTATACTAAATTGTCTTTCAGAGGCATACAGAGAAATTCTGATGTAGGCTTGAATAATGATTCTATTTAGTCTAAAGTAGCATAAGCATCACCAAGTGTCAGGCTATTATAATTGGCTACATTTGATATAAATAACTTAAAGTATCAATGGGAATGTGTGCGAGTTGGGGGGTGGAGTTTGCATCCTGTAACAAACTGTGTTTCTCCCGTCTTCCTATCCCTGTTCAACAGTGTGTCATGCACCTATTGAAAGTACAGTTGAGGCTAACTGCAGCTGAAGTGAAGATTATCTCTTGGTCTTAAAAGGAATCAGCTTTTCAGCTTAATCCTGTGTCATGTCCTTTTTTTATGTAAGGATGAAACTGCAAAAGCCTTAAAGAATTGACTGAAAATTCAGACTCATTGAGAGCTGTGTTTTCTAATGGAAATATACATCTATTGTCATAAAAAAAAATTTCTTTCCTCAAAAGTTAACTCTTCAGATGTGCTTACATGGGAATCGCTAGTGGCTTGTTTATCTTCCCCATAGCTTTTACAGGCAATGCATATTATTTCCAGAAGCACACTTGCATCACCTAAAATTCGGATCTCTCAACAACAAATCTCTCCCCCAACAAATGCACTTCCTGGAGTGGCACGCTAGGGGGGACTTCTTGGCTGCTGGAGAACACAGTGGAAAATTACAAAGCATAAAAAAAAAAAAAAACCACCCTGCTCTTTCTTACACCAATACAAGCATTTTGCTTTATAGGGAACCTGAGAATTAGCATATCAAAAGTGGCTTAAAAAGTGCAAACAATTTCCCAGAGCACATTTCCTTTTGTGTCATTTTTAATGCTGGTGAAGTTAGTAAATGTAGCACAAAGAACTGGAAACACGAAGATCTGAGAAGCTTCACAGATCTGCATAGGAAACTTCTGTTACTGTGCCAATTCAACACTAACACCTGCACACAAATAAACCTATTTCTGACAGGTAGAGATTAACTAGGATTTGACTCAGCCATCAACTAGAAACAGCACAGCTGCGATGTGCCAGGGTTACACTACTTTAAAATAGCACAGACCTTGGACCTCTCAGTCCTAACCTGTAATGGCTGCCTACAGTGTTGAAAAGATCAGTCAGCAAACTCATCTTGAACCTCACTCTGTTTCTGGCTTCCAGACCATCCTATTCATTTATTTAGTGCTGACACAAGTGACAAGTCACAGCACTTACACAAGTGACTCCACAGTCTTCGAAGAACTTACTGCCTTAATCAACTGCATCTGGATCTGATTCTGTAACCTAGTTATTAAAGGATGTCTGTAATGCCCTCAGCGTCATCATAAATCCTCAGTATCATCTGTGATTAACTGCTTTCCTGCCTCAGAACTGTACGATGTACACTAAGTTTTGAAAGGTAAAGAGCTAGTTTGTCTTTGAAACAGCACTAATGCAAATAGATCTGAACGCAGTATCTGGAAATAAAAGACAACTAAATTGCCTCAGCACCCAATCATTATATTGACAGTTTTGAACATTTTTTTCCACAGAAAAAAAGGACTCCCCAAACTCTGTTCAAATAGCTAACCTTAAATTCTTTTTTCCTCTCCTCAGAGACATTCTTAAGTGCATTACATTGATTATCTTACATAAGCTGCAGAACATCTTTAGAGCATGAAACTGATGTATAGAGAGATTGAAATATCTCTTCTAGATTCATGCTAAGTCATTCATTCAGTATAGCATCATCTAAGCAAGTGAAAAATCTCAGTAAAAGATTAACTAATCACCATATCCTTAAAATCCACTAGGTCAGAACTTTACACATGGGTAGTTTCCTCAGGAAACTCGAGCACCACCCGATACACTGTGAAACGTGGAAGTAAATCTGACGTACTTTCTGGAATCTGGCAGCAGAGTCAGGGAAATTTTGAACTAAAATTGCTCTTCACATGTTCTTGAACATTCAGCACATTCATCTCTTTCCAGGATAAAACCACAAAGCTCCTTTAAACATATCCATGGATACTGATATGCAGTCAAGTCACTGATACTACACATTGTGTGAACTCAACTGCCTCCAATAGGTGAAAAATGTACTTTCCTAAGACATTCAAAAGCACTGTACATAACTGTATCCTTATGCCATTTCCAATTGCATTGCGGTAGTTCTATGCTACACCTCAAAGCTTTTGCCAGTGTAGACACGCCAATAAAGATATGCTGGTTATGCCACATCCCTCCCTTGCAGGCAGACAGAAATTTTCATAGGTGTAACTGAAACCAGTTCTCTGAATCAAGTGAAGGCACAGCAATAAAAGTGACTTCTTTATTGGTTAAGTACATTGTAACTCTGTTGGCACAATGATGTCAGTTGAGGAAAGAGAGACCATATTGCTGATTGGGACTTGGATAATAGAACTTTCAGGGGAAGTCTATCAGTTATTAATGGAGAAACTACAGCTAAGTCAAGTAAAATTCTTTGTAAAATGTTTTTGAGAGTTGCAGAACTTGCAATGAACCTGTTCAGTTTTAGCAGGTTCTTCTGAATGTATCACAAACTTTAAATTTAAAGCAAGCCATAAATCCTAAAATGCAATTCTCCACCTATTAAAATTACTGAATATTTCTAGGGGTCATATTCTTACACCAAGTATTTTTCCATTATGAATTACACAGCAGAAAGATGGGGGGGTGGGGGGGTTTTGATGTATCAAAAGATACTTACACAAAAAGAGCAATTCCAGTGTTAGCCATGGCAAAAGAAAGACCAAGGATGCCACTACCCACAATAGCATTGCTCAGATTAAATACTGACATTCCGAAGGAAGTAGTACCCGGATGCTGAGGGGAGATAGGTAATAATTAATAGAAAGTTATTACTCATCTCAGAATTAAAACAAACATAAATTTGGCAGTACTTTTTTGTTTGTTTGTTTATTTGGAACGTCATTGCTGGGTACTTACATACTGAGTTTCGTATTTCTTCTTTCCAAGGTTGGAGTCGAGCAGGAAATTTTGATTTTCTGGATCAATATCCGCATAGTGGCTGCAACACAACATTGCATCATTAGCGACTCTTACGGGCAACTTGCGTATTCACTTCCCGATCACCATCTCCAATGCATTTCAAAGCGAAAAGGAAAAACCGATGGAATAACCCCGAAAGAACCACCCCACCTGCCACCGTGTCAGCGCGCGGAGCGTCGCGCCCGCCTCCGGCCGCTGCGACTCCCGTGTTTCCGTGCGGATTGCCGACAGA
>WEKY01015187.1:185946-199578 GCA_013390045.1 Picathartes gymnocephalus
CGGGGCGGGGGGCGCGCGAACAAAGGTGAGCCCCGCCACCGCCAGCGCCAGCGCCCGGCCCGCGCCGCACCGAACCGAGGCAGCGGCACCGCCACGCCGCACTCCACCCCTCCCCCCCCCGATAGCGGAGAGCAGACTGATGCAACACCGACGAGCGATTGTCACATCGGCTGCCGGAGCCTCTCGCCCCGCGGCTGTCCCGCCCTGTGTTTACCTCCCTCCTCCCCGCCGGCGACACCGCGCGTCCCCGGCGTTTTCAATGGAAAAACGCAAACCGGTGGCGGGACTGCGTCGCAGCCGCAGTCATTTTGCGGGTTTGCCACCTTTCGGGGACGCAGCGGCGGCGCGTCCCTACGCGCGTCTCGGCGGAGCCCGGCAGGGTCTTGGCGACAAGCCGGGGCGCTGCCGCCGGACAAAGGCGCGAAGGACGAACTGCGCTCCGTCCGAAAAGTCGCCCCGTCCCTCCTGGCGGCCCGGTAACAGCCAGCCCCTGCCCTACCTTCTGCGCAAGCTTGAAAGCGAGGGTTTCTCCCAAAGTCTCGGAATAACGAGATGCCCCGGCCTCCGCTGCTACTTCTTGCAAGGGAAAAAAAAGCCCTTAACTATGAAATGTCAGCGAAAACAAACTCCTAGATAAATAAAGGTAGAAAAAAAAAATCACGTAAAAAAGTCAGAGGTATAAAAAAGAAAGATAATTTCGCGTTTGTGTCGTTCCGGCGTCGCTCCCGGTCTGACGGCCCCCTCGGGGCGCCGCCGCTCTTCAGGCAGGAATGTGGGCGTGCCATCGCAAGGGGCGCGGCGCCCGCCCGCTGCCGCGCCGCCCCCCGCCCTGCCCGACTGACCCCTTGCCGCCGCCCGGGCAGGGGCTGGGGGGCATCGGGGCCGGGGGGGTGTCCCCAACTGAGGGGTGGGAGCAGGTCACCGACGTGCGCCCGGGCGGGGGTCGGGAGCGGGGCCGCTAGCACATGAGCCAGGCAGCTCTCCAGTGTTTACACTGGGGCACTGGTTTACGCGGCGGAGAAAGGACGCTGCGGTGCTTGTCGAGAGCGCCCTGCCTGAGAGGCGCTTCTACCGGGCCGGTGCAGCAGCATCCGCAGCGTGACTGCAGCACCCGGTGGCTACCGGTTCAGCCAGGATCTGCCTCCCTCTTTCCACCCCGCGCCTGACTCTGGGCTCTGGCGCTGCCGTCTCCTAGTAGCTGGGTGCGTGGCAGAGGACGAGGTGCCACCGACCCATCATAGCACCTCGCTGCAGTCACTCGCTATTTTTAACACCTGCAGCAGCGCACGTGCAAGCCCCGACCCCGAGGGCAGCCGACAGACTCCCCGAACGTTTCCTTCGGGAAGTGAACAGCATGACAGACTCCCCCTAGTGATGTGATTCACGATAAAACCCCCGTAGGGAAGAGAGGGGGGAAACAGAACATCCTGCTTCCTTTTCCTCAGGTAACCACTCCAGAAGATTTGGAGAGCTTTGCTGCTCGGTCCTCTGTGGACACGGGCGGCGGGGCTTTACTGTCCGCCGCAGCTCCTCACACGCACGGTGCAAGGACACATCTCTGGAGGAGGCTTGACGAGGGTAGCATTGGCTGCTGTCTCTAGAGGGACTGGAGGTAGCAAAGCAGCTTCCTCAGCTCCTGTCCTCACGGCAGCAGCGCACTCCCACGCCAGTCTGGTGCTGCGAGCCTCGAGTGTGGAGGATGCCCTGCCACCGAGTCGTTTGACACCCCCTGCGTTATTGCCCTCCCTCCCTCCTGCAGCATCTAGAGCCCGTGGAGGGTGCGAGGGGCGGCTGCCTGTCTGCTGTCCCCGGGCAGTGGCGGCCGCTGGGACACGAGAGCAGCTCATACCGTCGAGGGACAGCGAATCCCTCACCACCATCCCCGCTCCGGCGCCCACTGCAGTGCCCGCGCCTCTGACGGGGACACGAAGCTCCCCAGGGCTGAGACAGGCGGGAGGACGGTGGCCCTGCCCCGCGACTGTCGCCAGGGAAAGCGGGCGGGAAGGCGCCGGGCGGCACCCGACCATCACCGCCGCCGAAGGTTCTGGGATGGGGGGCGGGAGTGGAAGCCGGGAAGGGGCGGGGACCACCGAGGGCACGCGCAGGAGATGCAGGAGCTGAAAATTTTCCATCACTGCAGTCGTGCCCCCGCCCCCATCCGGCGCGGTACGTCAGGCGCCCCCCCCGCAGCCCGGCGGGGCGGGATGCGCTGCGGCGCCTTCCCGCGCAGCCCCGGGGCGCAGAGGGGCGGCGGCGCCGCACCTGCTTCCGCGGGCAGCGGCGACTGAAATGACCTCGGAGCTCAGCTCGGAGCGTTCTGGGCTGGAGCCGGCTCCTGCCCTGCGCACCTGCCGGCGCAGGGCGCCCGCCTTTACCTCGTCTGCGGACGCGGCGGAGCGCGACTTGGAATGCCGGTGGCAGTGAGGGGTGGTAAAGTCGCCCCAGGAGTGCCAGTCCACGGCGTTTTCGGTCCTCTGAAAATCTGACTGCACAACGGGCAATTTGCAAAGGCTTCGGCAATCTGACGGGTTAAATCGAAAGGCTGCATCGCTCGCCTTCACGGCGCAATCACAGCGATATGTAAATAAGCACTACTGCGGAGAAGGCAGAGCACACTCTTTTTGCAATGGGAATGGTGAATGCCTGGTGCCTTTTTCAGTCAATCCCGTTCTTCGGGTGTCAGCAGTTGTTTGAAACTACCGTGTACATGACAGAGGTCAAGGTGACCTGTTTGTTGTGGGTTTTGCCAGTGTAGCAACAGACGTAATGACGTATTCGTAACCTTTTTAGGATTGTATCATCCATTTCAAGGCAAGCGCACAGATTTGGTGCATGGTAAAGTGTCCCACGTGTGCCTGATAAATACAGCAACCATCTTTATAGATGTGAACTTGTTGTCGTGGACAGTACAGCTTTTAAAAAAGTTTAAACCAGATTTCTAGCAAAAGAAAAGTTTTACTCTACAAGTGCTTGTTTTTTCTTTTTTTTTTCTTTTTTTTTTTTTTCCAGAACTGTCCTCATTTTATATAGAAAACGATAATGAGGTTTTGTTGCTTATTTATGAGAAGAAAGATTGGTAACATGCATCCAGGAAGAAAAATTGCTGTATTTCTAATGGCCCCATTATTGGACCTCTGCAACATGTGAGTGCAATCTGCACTGCTCTAGAATATTAAGTCTCTAAAATTTTACCATGCAGTCTGTTCTCTGGTTCAAATGATCTGCTTTTTTCAAGTGGTTTTAAGTAATGCCTCACTGATTGAATTATAATTTTCCTGACTTTGTAATTGCCAAGAATGTCCTTGGCAAAACATACATAGAATGTGTTGCATCCAATTTTGAAAACTATTTTGTAATCGGAATAAAAGTTAATATTCATCAGTTCCTCCCACCATAGTTTCAACGATTCATTTGTTTTCATTGTCATGCTTTTTTTCTCCCTTTTAAAAAGTGTTCTTTTGTTCCTTTTTTCCCCTTTCCTTTGTTTTCATCCTCCTCATCCCTAAGTTACCCTCATTTTTATACCTTCCATTTGTTTGCTTTTTATTTTGTTCTTTTGTGTGCCTTTACGCATTGGAAGCTTCCTTACAAAATTTGAGTATTTAGGATAGTTAAGAATGAACTTTTTAACTCTTAATCTGGAGATTCTCTTCCTGCTTTTTGTTTTAAGGCTGTTGTAAAAGAAACTGTAAGCTAGTTGTTAGTTAGGTGTTATAAAAATTGAATTGTTTTCAGTGACACAGGTAGGAATTAACTAGAGCTTTCAATTTATTATACAAGGAGGTAATGGGGGGTTTGTAGCTGAAGAACTATCTGCTGTGCGCTTCTAAATGTCAATTTACGGTGGAGAGCTATCTACAGATTCACACCTCACTGTAACATCACCTGTCATTCTTCATCCTGTGAATGGTTTATTTTAAAATTTGATTATTTGTTTTTACGTTTAGAAAAAGAACTAGCTTGCAAATGCCCATAGGGGTTTTTTTTCTCATGTTTTAAGAAATAAAAGACCTTTATAATATGGGAGGGATTTTTTTTCCATGCTGTTTCTTCCTACATATATAAATAAATCTTGAGAGATACCCTAAAACTACCTGTAACACACACCCAGTAGAGTCACTTATGTTTATGGTATGCATGGAAGAGTTATGTGTACAGTAATACTGTAAAAATCAAGTCCATTCACCGGGTTTTTAAATGATACTTCCTAAATTGCCCAAAGGATGTCTAATGAAATATGCAATATGTCAAAGCACTCTGTACTAATAGCTACATAACATTCATTTTGTCTGTGCCTAGTATGAATAATATAAAAATCCCAACAGAGTAGGGATCTGCATTGGGTGAAATCCTTAGTACTGCCAAGAGTTTGAGGAAGGGTGGTAATGGAGAACTGTAACACCAACCTGAGAGCTGTGTTATGTCCTGTATGAAACATCTGCGTTACTGTCTACATGACAGATGTGGTCTGTCACGAGGAAGAGCTGGAAGTATTGGTGAGTGGGGAAAACGAGGATTCATGGCTTTGCTGCATAGGCTCAGTGGTCCACAAAGACGTGGGCAGGGCTAATGGGTTCCACCATCCTTCCAACCAGTTTGGTTCATGATTCTTACCTCACATGGACTGCCTGTGGCATGCAATTAATGAAATTATAGGTTCTGATTATATGCTTTCTTAAACAAAACTTCTACTGAAGCCAAGAGGTATTACGAGTGCATAAGGAATGCAGGATTGCATATCCTGCCTCTTGGGCTTTGTGATGGTGCGTTGGAGTTACATATTAAACTTGGTTTAAGCCTTAATTTTTTCCCTCTGTGTTTATCCTAGTCTAGTTTCAGTTTTGCAATAGGAAAACAACAAAAGCACTATGTTAAGAATATAAGCATCAGTATTCTTTCAAAAAAAATAGTACATTTACTATAATTATAACTTGGATTTAAGCCAAAAATAGGGAGAGATTCTAAGTTTTAAAACCATTGGATTTTGCTGTTATACTGCAATAAACTCAAAACAGTGAGAGCTGCACGAGATATGTAGTACTAGTCATTTCCAAGAAATTGTCAGCCTTAGATGGACATTGCCAGCTGCTATAAAAATAATTTTTGTTTTATATTTTAACTCTGTAACATTTTTAGGAGTTTTAAAAATAGCATTGCTCTGTTAATCTTGATTCATCTTTTCCATTCAGCAAACTCTGTTTTTTTTCCTGTGTGAAATTTACTTAAGTTTTTAAGGTTGTGATGGGTTTTTTGTTTGCTTTGTTTTTGCCTTTTGTTTTGTTTTGGTCTGGTTTCATTTCGTATAGTACAATTCTAGGAAAGTTTTGGAAATGGTATTTGTTAATTAACTGAAACTCTTGTCATTTTCTATAAGCCATTCCTCACTTTTTTTTAGATTCTTACAAGACTAAGAGCTACTATTTTTGTTCTTTTACCATTTGTTGGTGGCAGAGAGCATGATTTAAGATATGCATTTGGATTCCCAGATGTGTTATTGCCGTTATTACAGCAGCCTGTGCATCAGTATCACTTATTATGTCAGCAGATCTTTGAGGACATTGTTTGTCAACCAAATAATGCTTCACATCTTTGCAGAGTCACTTGCATTTTGTGGCTCCCTTAAAAATAGTGTAGGTTTAAGAAATTAGATGAAGTTATCTGAGCAGGTTGCTATGCAAGAGATGTATGCAGGAGGGAACAAAACTGGAACAATTGTATAGTTATGAAGACATTTCTGTGCTTTACCAGATAGAATAATTGTGTATGCACTGATATGGCAAAGAAAAAGGCCAGTTGGGGCAGGAGTTCAACAAGCACTGTATTTTAATGGATAACAAAGCCCCAGGGAACCAAGAAAATCAGCTCCTCACTTTGTATTTCTTGTCAAAAATACCATGAAAACAGGTAGCGATAAAAACATATTACAACTGGATCTCTATTCTGTAAATTCATGTGTGTAAGTTAGTATGCATTAACCTTGTTTTGGTAAAATTGCTGCTATTCCTAAACATCTTGAGGACTGGATCCTACTTTGTGGTAGACAGCCATTACCTCCTGAACTTAAAATTCCGCTTTTTATCTCAAGTTCATAAAGGACAAGAATCACTATTTATAGTATCACAGCAGGTCCCTAAAATCTGATGCTTTGTGTCTGACAGTGGCCGGTAGAGGATTTTCCCATGACAAAGGGTAGGAAAGAGGATAGGACCATGCAGTTGAATGCTTGAGCAATCTGATGTTTAGGATTTGGGATTCACTGAACCAAAGGTTTTATCCTTGTGTTTGTATTTCATAGTTTCTGGTACTAATCAACATGAAATTTTTGAATCACTTTTGAACCCATATAGTGACAAAACTTACTTTGGCATTTACAAAAACTTCTTCCTTTTGTTATTTTTTTCCCCAGACTTCTTCCCGATCAGTTCGTTTGAGATCCCCATGTTTTGCATATCAAGAATTGAGTTTTATACACCTTTATTCTATATTGTATGGTTGTCTTTCTTGAAGTCAAAGAGTCCTAGTCAATCTGAGAGAATGTTTAATATCTTCGGTTCCCCTGGATTCCTGTCATAGAGAAAATGAAGATTGTTCAAATTGTTACAGGTGCTTTCTCCTTTGTTAGAGAATGAAATTTTACCTTGACTTTTTTTGCGGTTGTTCTGTTTTCATGCCAATGTGTGTTCTGCCTATTCTGAGGAAGGACTTTTCCCCTCACCTTTTTAGACTGAGTGTTTGCTGCAGGTCTGAGTATTATAAGTTGGCTGGTGTCCATGTGTAGAAAATGTAGCCATTTATTTTTTATTTTTGAGAGGTGGTTTTTAGTTGTAAATAATTATGAGTCAAATTTGTAAACTGGTTTCTCGTGGGAAGAAAAATCACTCCCTTACTTTAGTGTGTACAGTTTTTTTGGTGAATAAAATGGACATCTTTAATTTAGCCAAAGAAACCTAATGGATCAGTTCCTGGCAAAAATTAGGAATGGTTTAAATAACCTAATTTATACAGACTTCCTTGTATACAAAAATAAGATTTGAAATAAATTAATGAGAAAAAATTATTACATAAATCCTGTATGGTGGTAAGGATATTTTTGTTTATAAACACACCAGAGAATTGATGTGTGCGTAAAGACATCCCCCTCCTGTTTATCTCCTATGTGCAGCGTACTTTTACAGACTAAGCAGCTGCTGAGTCATACTTTCACCAAATGATTGACAAGCCTGTTTCTACTAAGAACTGGTAGATATTCCTGGCTGCGTATCAGGCGAGCCGTATAACGCCCCTTACTTAGGAAAGAAAGTATGACACAGCAATATAACTGACCTCATTGAAAATGCTGTAAGCAGCTGAAGGGAAATGTGTTTAGGCAGCCATGCAGGGCGAATCAAAATCTATCCACATTAAATTATTTACTGGCAGTAATGATTTGCTATTAAAGAAAGTAACATAGTAGTATTCAGTTCTATGTGCTGAACTAGCAGTTTTGCAGTGCAGTTATTCAGAGGAAATTTTGTCTGAATATATATGTAGTAATAGACCTGAGAGAGACATGGAGCTCTCTGTTGGCAATGTTTCCTGAGCTCAGAAAGATATGTACATAGCTAGAGTGATTAAGTCTAAACCTAAATAATCTACAATTTATAATACCAATATATAACATGTATTGAATAGTTTGTGAGTCCAAAATAAATTACAAGAAGCTGTAAATATTGTCTTCCTCTTTAAAAATGTAGGAAGATTTTGTTGTGGAACCATAAATATGTTCAATACATTTATTTCCCCTTGGTATAGGATGTTTTAAATTGGCTTTTCCTTGAATGTTTAAGTACATGCTTGGAGTATGACAAGCAGAATCCAGTCTACATTTACACAAATATCTGCAGCTATTACTTCCTTTAAAATCCTTTAAGTAGTTAGTTATTTTATGTTGCTGTTAGAACCAGAATTATTCCATAAACTGCACAGCTCTTCATGTTTCATGTAGTCATTCATTTGCTTTTTTTTGTTAAATGTATAGGTATAATATTTTAACAGAGATAGAAATTTACCTTTGACCAATAACAATTTTACTGTCATTTGGCATGTAAATGCACATTTTTTGGAGGTTTATTGTACTCTTGTGGTATTCCATAAAAAGTTTTGTCATGGCATTCATCAGGGAAAGAGTGATTGCACTTATTTTGTTGCTGCTGTGGAAGTGCTTATTACACCATTCTTCTGATGGCTTTCTTTGGATTGAAAACAGATTATGATATGATTCAGGTCATTTGGATTTTCTTGTAGCCCATGGGTACCTCAGTTGCCATGATATTGAGACCTCACTGTGTGGGAAACTTACTCATCTGAATAGCCAAATGGTCTTCAGGTGCATGATTTTGTGCATGTACTACAGTTTTTGCAGAACTAGATTTGATAGATTTCATGTCACTGAATTTGTGATGGAGTATGTTAAAATAATGTCCCTGGAATTTGACACAGGATTTTGACATGCCATTCTAAGTGACATTACATGTTCCTTGTGGTATGATATCAAAAAGTAACTGTAAATTGTACAAACTGTCTGAATAATTTTAAAACACAGGTGGTTCTATAAATAACTAGCATATATAGAATACATAACAAAGTTTTTTTTAGTTTAACTCGTGACTGTCACATATGTGGAGCAACATATATAACTGACAACTACCTCAAATTAAGAAACACAGAAAATCTAGATCACAAAGTCTCCTTTTTATTCCACATACAGACTTGCACATGTAAGCACATGTAGACAAGCTTAAGGAGGTGATACTGGCTTCTATTAATGAATAAGGAAGCTACAGGAAGGAATAGAATCCGTTCATCAGAAATTTAATATCATTTAAAATACAATGTGGTTAAATATTTTTAAGTAGGTGCACTAATTAATGCCAAAATAGGTTATATATTTAAAAAGAGAAACATGGTTTTAGTGGAACTTTGGTGTCAGTTGTGGCTGGTGAACGTGCTTACCATATAAAATTTGTTCCTTTCTGTTCTGATTGCCAAGTTATTTTTAATGTCATGTTGGTTTACAGAATTCCTCAAGGTCATGATCTAATTTGATATGATTTTCTGGTTAATAGTCTGAAATGGAAAAGTCTCACAGAGAAAAAAATTGCTGAGATAACATAAAAACCAAATTTCTACAGGATGAAAATGTAGCTTAATTATGATATCAGTGTGGTAGACAGACCCATCATTTATACTTTGCCCCCAAACTTTACATTTTTTATTTTAATATTTTTGGAATTGTATGTAACAAATACTGTTTGTGGTCAAATAGAAACTTCGTGACCCTGACTGTGACCAAAATGATCTCAGAAAGCACAAAAATTTAGAATTTTTTTCGTCTTACAGATTTATAGGACAATATCACTGTAGAGAGAATAACTGACCTAAGGAAAATGATACAAACATGTAGAAAATTTAATAGAACTGACAGTGTTTCTTTTCCACCCCCCTCTGTCTAGTTCCCCTACGTGCAGGCAAGTAATGTTTTGTTCTGTTGCTCTTTGCCTGCTTCACTTCTTTCATTCTGCTTCAGGTCCAGGACCATTAGTCCTCAGATCAGATTGGCACATTGCCAAACCTTAATGATACAGAAAAACTGCTCTGTAGTTTTTGGTTTTATGAAAAGTTTTGAAATGAACCTATTGGAAGGCTTGATAAAAAACCAGTGAGGAGAGAGGTGGAGGAAGGCTTATTAGGAGTCACAGAGAGGCTAGAAAATCATCTAGTGACCAGATCATCACTTTGTTCACTAAATTTCCATTGAGATCCTGTCATGAACCCTGTACTGAAGTACACCCTAGACTGAATTCTCCCCTGCGTGTGTATAATCTTGTTGCCAGTCACTGGTGCAAAATGGTTGTACACCATCTTCCCAAAAATAAAAGGACCATTGAGTGTAAGACTACCTGTGACTGACACAAATCCCATTTGGGCTCTTTATTTATGTATTCCCAATGGCCCTCAAGGTCTTTGCAACCCAGCATGGGCCATACCTCTGCACACCCCTTGTCCTGTCAGCCCTTTGCCCTTGTAAAAAAATCCCTGTGAGGCATGGGAAGAAGAAGCACAGGGTGCTGACTGGCCATGAGCTAGTGCCACAGTCAGGATATTGGCCCTTTGCTGGACAGTTGGCTCCTACAAGAAACCTCCCCCTGTAGGTGAATGAGTGGTGAAATCTGTGTTTTGTACAAGCTCTAGCTGCCCTGTCCATATTCCCCGGGACTCCCATCCACACCCTGCCTGCTTAAGCTCATGTCTGGACATCCCATTATTGCTTGTTGGGTCGTGTATGTGGATCTGCATCCCTCTCTGTCTCTTGCAGTGCAGATTTGCTGGCTGCCTTCCTAATGGGCCCTTGAACCTACACTATAGACAGCCTTGTATCCAGCCCTGTTTGCTGACTGGACCTTGAACTCACGTGATAGTCAGCCTTGGCCCTGCTGCTCTCCTGCAGGAGCACCTGGCTGCACCCCCTGGATGGACCATGGACCGAGATCAACACCTGTGCCTGGGTCTGTTTGTGAACTGTCACCCTACCAGGGTGAGGGACTGCCCTGTTGCTGGGGGTGCTAGTGGTCTCTGCCTGCCTCTCTTGGGGTTCCCACGAGCTTCCAGCTCATCCTCCCTTGTGGCAAAATGTATCTGTCTCGTTTCTTGATAGTGCCTAACTTCATTGACCAACGTGGCAAAAGCATAGCCTCAGACCCAACTTCTATGTACATCTTCATGATATATGAACAATTTTCACTCCTGGACAGGTGGTAGCTTCATGCTTCCTGGCTGTATCTTTCATGACAACTTTCAGTACATGCAGCAGAAATAAATGGGTTTTTTTTCCCAGATTTTATAGCACTTCAAGATATCTTTTATTACTGTAGGGATTTTGTATTTGCATAGTAATATGTTGCTCATGGTCAAAGACCTTCACCAAGGATTTGGCCCCAAACCCTGCAGTTATTAAGAGAAAGGTGTGTGACTCTTTCTGTGTGGAGCCGCTACAAGCTTTTGCAGGCAAACAAAATACCTTCTGACTCAGTGCTACACTTGAAAAAAAATTAATAAGTCTCAAGCTCCAGCTGCTTATGATGAAGATGATATGGTAGTAGATTATGATGATCTATTTTTGAATGCATACCTCAGTTAATAGGTTTCTATGCAAGCATCTGAACCCAACACTGAGGAAATAGCCTTTGCATATTAAAGTATAGCTGTTAGTCTTTCCAAACAATAATGAATCCACAACCTAAAAGTATTGAAGAACAATAAGGTGTTACATTAGTTTATATAGAGTGAAAGAGGTGCCAGTACATTTATTGTAACACCTTATCTCAAGGTTCTTTTTGCTTTGTTATTGGATGAATTAAACAGAGAATTCTACTCCAATGAATTAACAGTACTATGCAAACACTTTTATTTTTAAAGCACATAGGGTTGGAGAACTTTGAAATATTGTCATGTCAGGTTTCATGCTTCTGTACACACAAATAGATAAATAAACACTACAATATGTAGATGATCATTGCTGTATTAGACCACATAATTATTAAAAAAGTATTTCATTAGTAGAAGTTACAAATATTCTTGTTTTTATGTGCCTGTAAAATGTAAGCAGCTGCAGTAACCAATCTGTGATTCTTTTAAACTTTATCAGAACTTGTATGACTAATTTAGCCTTTTATCTGTCTGTGGATAATTATGTAGAAGCTAGGCACACAGGAATGCTGAACAGATAATATAATTGGTAGTGTAAATCTGAGTGGGCAGGCAGTTGGATTTCCTTCAGTCAGTTCTTCCTAGCCACTGTCTTTGAAGCTGTAATCTTTCTGAGTGAAGCAAGGTCTCAAGTTCCAAAAACACATTAATGTCATGATAAGAAACTTGCTGTGGAAAGGTTGTGCTGCACTGGGGTGTTACTGCTCCCACAGCCAAACTGGCTGGGAAGTTTCCTCATTTTTCTCAGTGCAAAGTCAAGAACTTTCCAGGATAATTTTAAACAACACAAGCTGTTTTGCATGAAATGCATAAAGAAAGTTCACGTCTTTCATCATGTCAGCTCTGGGCAGAGTATCTTTCACTAAATGTGTGATCACAAACATCTGGTTACTGGTAACTGTTCTTGCAGCTGGGCTGAGTTGAGATACACAGTGTCTTCAGGGGTGCAAATTATGGGAAGAGGAGAAGTCACAAAGGATGATGGGATCTGCTTTACTGTGTTTATGGTTTGACTTCATTCAGTGGGGCATGTACGTCCTGACAATCTGGAGGGCCAGCAGGTTCTTGACAGGCATAGAGATAATAGGATCAGGACCCAAACTCATATTTTCTCATGCCCAGTGCTTGGTAAAACATTTTAAACTTATCTTTCTGTTTAAATACTGAAATACAAATATTACCTTCTTTAAAACTACTGAAGCTGCAGGAGAGTGAAGGCTAACAAAACTCTTTGTTTTCTTCTGACAAATGAACAAGTGCTGCTTATGCCAGGCAAGTTTAAAAGATAAAGGGTAAGAACTCTCAAATTTAAAATTATTTTTTCCTAATAATTTTCATTAATTTCCACAATCAGACAGTGTTAGTGCTGTGCCTAAATATACAGGCAAATAGTGTAAGTTTCCCGAGATGAGCTGACACAGGGTTTCATAATGACATATGCATTCTTAAGTGTAGTATTTCACTGTTCTCCAGGCCTATAAATAAAACAATATGTAGTCAGTAAGTGATATTCTCGTCTTTCTCATTTTATAAATCTCGTATTTCGAATGGAAATGAAACATTAAGTAACTAACCTTTGATCTTCCTGTACCTCTTCTGATCTTTATGATAATATATTGTTGAAGAAGAGATTCCATATTTTGAATGTAGTAAATAGTTACAGTGAAGTTTTAAATTTATTTACATACTTCAAGTTACACAGGAGCTTGATCAACCAAATAGTTTGCTTGTTTTAATTTTATTTTATTTTGCTGCATATGCAAAATCTGAAATTCTAACTCCATTAACTCCATTTTGGTGGTCCATCCATCCATCTATCCATCCGTCTCTTCCTCCCCTCTCCCTCCTTTCCTTCTATCTTTCCACCTGACTCTCAAACATATTCTCCACTGTGTACGTCTTACAGACTTTTGTTTCAATGCCCAGCTTGAATGTTTATCAAAATCATATTTTAAAATTTGTGCTTCGCAGTTGCAAAGCATGACATACGCTTATGGGGTGGTCCTCTCATAAGGCAACAGTTGTGTAAATGAGGTGCAGATGTTGACTAACATTGAATGCTACCGTACAAGTGGTGCAAGGCAGAGTCCATCCTGAAGCATGTTTTCTGCTAATAGGCTCTTATTGCCTGTAGCTGAACACAGACTTTATTGCAAACTATCTGTGCAATTCTTCCTTTAAATTAAAAAGCCTGATTATGACTTCCTGTGCATGTGCACTTGTTAATGAAATCAGTGACAGAGATGTTCTTTCTGTACAGGAGAAGTGTTTGACACAGGGCTTTAACATCTTTTCTTCTGCCAACTTTGAAAATACCAGGAAATATTTTCCCTAGTAAAGACATAATTCAGGTAAAACCTGGTTAGAATTTTACCTAGATGAAAAAAA